>CAKNYM010049715.1:157315-171312 GCA_932195095.1 Andricus curvator
ATAAAATTTATTAATATTATAAGTCAATCGATTTGTTTCGAACCAAGGAATCCTTTATATTCTTGCATCAACTTTGAATTATGCCAATGAAAAATGTTTTACTATAAAAAATCGATTTTTAAAATATTATTGAGTGCTAAAAAAATGCAATGAATAGTTTTAGAAATCCTTTGGTCAGTTTCAAGATATTAGGGGTGAAAATAAAATAAATAAAATAAAATATAAAATAATAATCAAATGAATTAAAATTTTTTGGAAAATGTTAACATTATAAAGCTTCCTCTAGAAGGAAGCAAAAACACCAACTTTTAACAAAATAGTTGAGTCCTCAACCAAAATAGATCAATTAAAAAAAAAAAACAGTTTCATTCTTAACAAAAAAAAAAAAAACAGAAAAAAGAAGAAGACATTCCTACCACAAGAGATAAATTTTCAAATCCGAAAAGACGAATCTTCAACAAGAGCTGAATTTTCAACAAAAATTATATACCTTCAACGACAAAAATGAATTTTTAAGAAAGTACTTTAACTTTCAACTAAATAGTTTAATTTTTTAATCAACAAAATGAATTTTTCTATCAAAAATTAAGAATTTCTAATAAATTTTAACCATATAGTTCAATTTTCATCTAAAAAAGATCAATTTTGAACCAAAAATAGAAATTAATTTTCAACTGTGAGAATAAATTTTTAACTAATATTGAACTAAAGGAATAAATTTTCCACAAGGTATTTCAACCTTTGACTTAATATTCAAATTTTTCAGCCAAAAATCCGAATTTCCTACAAACCAGTTGAATTTTAGAACCAAAAATGCACATTTTCAACAAAAAAGTTAATTTTTAATCGAAACAGATTACGTTTATCTAATGAACATATTTTATATTTCATTTGTATGTTCCTTGCCAAATTATAAAACATATCAGTAAGATTTGTGGGGGGCTAGGGGTCAGAGAAAATTTCAGGGTATTTTACATAGGGGGAAAGGTTGTTGAAAATTTCATGAAAACTTTGTGGATCATCCCTTATTTGTTTATTCATTAATTATTATTTTGTACATTTGAGGCTACTACATTCAATCTTAATATTGATACTAATATTGCTAGGTACTGCTCAATTATCAGGAAAATTACAAGTAATACTGTTGCAATATCAATACTTGTTACCAATGCATTCTAAATTGATAATGTCTTTTTTTCAAATTAAAGCTTTTTTGCCAGAGGAAAATTCAAATAAAATATTTTGTAACTCATTTTAGTGTAAATAATACTTTAAACTCAGACTTCTTTCAAAGAAAGTTTTCGCTCCATTCAATTCAGCCAAGAAAACAATATCCTTTGACATGTTTAGCTTCATAAATTTAAGAAAAATTTTTTGTTATGTTAGAAATGGGAAGAAGTCTTCACTATCTTGATCTATAATCTTCTGTTTTTTGTTATTGCAGAGTTGAGTTTGCAATTTGACTGTTTACCTAATGGCGACCCTATTCCTATTCTTCGTCGTTCCGGAACACCAGAAAGGTGTGAAAGATACCTTTCTTCTGAAAGGAGTCTTCCTCCTGCCGAGGCTTCTCTTCGTGTCAGGTCCAGGTCTCCTCCTGCCAGGCCATCACCTCCTGCTGAGCCTCTTCTTCATCCCAGGTCCAGGTCTCTTACTGCCGAGCGTTTTTCTTCTCTCGAACTTGAATATATTCGGTTTATTCCTCACAACAATCCGCATCGGCATTATGAAGTTCGAAAATACACTTTTCCTGCCGATAAACCAATTAAATTGCGCGGGTATGGGCATAATAAATTTATGCCTATTCCAACCGAAGAACGAAAGGTTTTAACAACATCCACCGGCGACATCCTTGCAATATTGGAGGCTAATACACATCTTCGTGGAATATATGCAGCCAAAAGTCCCTTCGAAATACGGGTCAAAATAAACATGGACAGCGGTGTCGTTCAAGTGATGACGCCTGAAGAAATCAATGACACTCCCTTAGGCACCCGTCACCTAATATCAAAGATTTTTAGGAGGGTCAATGTCAAAGACATTTCACCATATGATTAATTTAATTAATAAAAATTTTTGAACCGAAAAAATTAATTTTTTTTTTAAATTCTTAACGACTCTTCCAGACTTTATTAATAAGGTTAATATTTATAACGCTACGTTTCGATAGCGGACAATTATCGTACAATTTTTGAGTCGAAGAGGATTGAAAACATGTAGGATGCGAAATTAGTCAATCTTTGCAAAATTCGATGTTCAGTGTTGGAACTAGAATGGAATATATGATATTAATAATTATTATAAGAACATTTTTCAATTTATATCTAGTTTTTATTTGTAAATATTATGTCACCTTAATTTGGAGGTTAGAATGAGTTTCAATCACTTCATTATGAAATTTAAGAATTTTAAATTAGATTAAAATCAAATTCAAAATCCCATTGAACGTCCAATAATCAAGTTAATGGAGAGAATTCCTGAAAATAAAACAAGAATTCAACGATAAAATTTGGACAAACACCACGAAATGCTCCCATTGCAATTCCTAAAAACCAAAAAATTTGTTTCTTTGCACAAAAATAAAAAAGAGGAAAGAAAAATGAGAAGGCAACACACCAAATCCCCTCTTTGTCCCTCTTTGGACCATAGATTTTTCTAAGTACTTTATTTTCAAAAACTCTAAACCTATTCTCCTCTCCTTTCGTCAGCGCCCACGTTTCACACCCGTACATAACGACCGGCATTATTATTGTTTTGTAAATTCTTACTTTGATGTTTTTAGATAGCAAACGCGATTTTAGTAGTGTGTTTGCTGCATAATAGCACCCATTTCCAGCGTGCAGCCGCGCGTTGATTTCCGTTTTAATATTATTTTTGCTAGTTATAATAGACCCGAGGTATTTAAACTCGTTAACCCTTTCGACTTTCATATTTCCGGCCACAAGATCCCCGCCTACATTACTTTGTTCGAATCTGACGTCGGTCATATATTTTGTCTTTGATTCGCTAACTTCCAAACCAATATCTTTGGCTTTTGTGATCAAGATTTCTGCATTTTGAGCTACGGTTTCTTTATCATTCCCTAGTAAGTCGAGATCATCCGCATACCCAAGAATTTGTATTATCCCACTGAGGAGAGCACCGGTCGGATTCACTTGTACTTGTCTGACCACGTATTCTAAAGCTAAGTTGAAAAGGACGCACGAAAGTGCATCGCCCTGTTTTAGGCCATCGCGGATCGAAAACTCTTCCGATAAACTTCCGTTTGCCGTATTCTACCCCTACTGCGGCTTAAGCAAATTTCGATAAGTCTAACTAATTTTCTTGGTACACCCAAGAACTGTACGATCCAGTACATTCGTGCGCGTATAATAGAGTCGTAAGCTTTTTTGAAATCGACAAATAGCTGATGCACTACTTGATTAAATTCCCATTTCTTTTCTAACAGTTGTCTAATTGTAAACATTTGATCGCTTGTAGATCGGTTTCGGCGGAATCCACACTGGTAATCCCCAATGATTTCCTCGGCAAAAGGAGTTAGTCTACTTAAGATTATATTGGGACAACTTATTTTGTTTTTTAATATAAAGCATTTCCTTATAACAACGTTCTAAACGAACATCACTTTTGTGTTCCTCCACCCTAGTATTAAGAAGTCTGTCAGTCTGTCGCACATAAGTCATCTTACAGATCTTGCAAGTGATCTTGTAATCAACACCACGCTTTTCAAATTTATCTAAAGGATCTTTAGCAAAAGTTATTATTGAATTCATTTTAAATGGTATACGTAAAATAGTATGAATATTAAATTTTTTTAACATAAATTCAATAGTTTTCGAAATTTGACCAAAAGAAGGAAGAACAAAAGTATTGAAAGAAATATATTCTCTCAATTCTTTCTGATTATCTGTAGATAAAATGTTACTTTGTTTTTGATTTGTTGAATTCTAATTGTGATATGTTGCTCAATCAACTTTTTTGGGTAATAATTAAGAAAAAGGATATTCCTAACAATATCCAAATTCTCTTTGTGAAAAGAAATCTGGGACAAACCTAGAGCTCTGTCAACTAAGTTTTTGATTACTGAAATTTTGTTTTGAAAAGGATGAGCCAAAAAGAAATTTAAAATTCTACCTGAATATGTACTTTTCCTATACCAATTGGTAACAATACTACCATCCTGACCCTTAATTACTTCTACGTCCAAAAAACTGATTTTTATTAATGTTCTCTATTTCATGGGTGAACTGAAGTTTTGAATGAAAACTATTAAAAGCATCAAAAACTGCCTGTAACTTTGCTAGAGGAACACATAATAAGGTGTCATCAAAATACCTAAAGTAAAAGGGCAAAACAAAATCCAGCTTCTTGAAAGCAAAAGACCTCCAAATCTTCCATAACTATTCCTGCTAAAATTGGAGAAATGACTGAACCTTAAGGGAGTACCAATTTGAACATTATTATTATTATTATTATTATACCATTAAGCCATTTCCCTTTCGGGGTAGGCGTGACTTGCTCGGTTGGAAAATAGTAATTTAAAGAATCCAAACTCTCAATGCAGAATTTACTGATCAAGGATGCTTCAACTCATGTTAATTTTTTAAAAGTGAAAATTTGCAGAATTAGAAGTGAATTAGAAGCATGTTTACGAGATGAAATCATTGATCTTTTAAAACATTAGATTTTCCCTAATCGAAGATTTTTAAACAATGATGAAAAACATGAGAACAAACTTTCTATTTTGATTGATCCACAAACTAATGTTCAGGAGTAAACTTTAAATTTACACAAGATTTTTGAAGAAGATAGGGATCCTTGGTTTGTAAATTTGGCAGATATTCAAATTTCTGATTCAGTTACAGATATTCTCAGATTAGGTAAAGGTTTTAGTAACCATGTGATGAAAAGTAGGTCAAAACAAATGATAGAAATAACCAAAGATCTTCAATCTAGCATACACAAAATTCCAATATTTGATCAGCAAGATTTCCGAAACAAGGTTTTACACTTGTCAAAGAGCTTTGTTGATAAGAATTGTTTGCACATTAGTAGTATTGATCGTAAAATTTATGAAGGTTTCATGATAACGAAAGGTTTTCTTAAAAACATCCCTGATATAATTTGCATAAATGCTGATAAAGGCAATATTACAGTTTGTATGAAGGAATCAGATTATGTTAGGGATATGGAGGATTTACCTTCCAATCGTGATAATTTGGATTTATTGAATGAAAATCCGTTAAAACAATTGAGAAGAGATACATTCAAGATTCTAGACTTTGTGAATAGTAATTTCAACTAATAACGCTACCACGAAATTTTTAGAACAAAACTTTAATTTGATACTTAAAGACTCCATTGCAACTCTTCTTTTTTTCTGCTAAAATCGGAGGAATGACTGAACCTATGGGAGTACCGAATTTTTGCCTATAAAAAGATCCATCAAATTAAAAATAAGTTGAGTTCATAATGAAAACTGTCCCTTCAATGAAATGTTTTTGACTTAATCGAGTACGTGTTTTTATATTATCCCATCTATTTAAAATTGCCTGTTTAACCAATTCAAGGGGTATACTTGGAAACACTGCAAAAACATCCAAAGAAACATGGTCATCAGGAAGAGTTTTTTGAATAGTAATTTTTTGGAATTCTCAGCTATTTTTAATATTGTATTTGGAAGTTGTAATTGATTCTTTAAGTATCAAATTAAGGTTTTGTTCTAAAAATTTCGTGGGAGTGTTAATAGTTGAAATAACCAATCTCAAAGGATAGCCATCTTTATGAATCTTTCTCAAACCATAACATCTTGCAAGAACTGTGTCTTCGGTATTTATATCAGTCCATCTTATATCCTTTCCCAAAAGTCCTTTCCTTCTCCAATTGTCTAGAATCTTGAAAGTGTCTCTTCTTAATTGTTTCAACGGATTTTCATTCAATAATTCAAAGTTACCACGATTGGAAAGTAAATCCTTCACATCCCTAATATAATCTGATTTCTAAATACAAACAGTTATATTGTCTTTATCAGCATTCATGCAAATTATATCAGGGTTGGTTTTAAGGAAATCTTTTGTTATCCTGAAACCTTCAGAAATTTTACGATCAATACTACTAATGTGCAAACAATTTTTATCAACAAAGCTCTTTGACAAGTGTAAAACCTTGTTTCGGAAATGCTGTTGATCTAATATTGGAATTTTGTGTATACTTGATTCAACATCTTTGACTATTTCCATCATTTGTTTCGATTTACTTTTAATCACATGGTTACTAAAACCTTGACCTAATCTGAGAATATCTGTAACTGAATCAGGAATTTGAATATTTGCCCAATTTACAAACCAAGGATCCTTATCTTCTTCTTCAAAAATCTTGTGTAAATTTAAATTTTGCTCTTGAATATTAGTTTGTTGATCAATCAAAATAGAATGTTTGTTCTCATGTTTTTGATCATCGTTTAAAAATCTTTGATTAAGGAAATTCTCATTTTTCTTTCCTCTTTTTTATTTTTGTGCAAAGAAACAATTTTTTTTGTTTTTAGGAATTGCAATGGGAGCATTTTGTGGTGTTTGTCCAAATTTGATTGTTGAATTCTTGTTTTATTTTCAGGAAATCAATACATTAACTTTATTATGAAAAAATTTTAAAACTTCTGCTGTATCCTGGATTATAATGATCTAAATCTGTAATTTTATTTATGCTATTGTTTCCTTCTTTTTTAATAAATATGATTTCAGCAAAGCATCTTTTGTAGTATTTATAATCTTTTTGTAATTTTTCAATATTATCCCAGCCGATATTAGAAGTATCATCATTGAGGAATTTAATTAAATGCTTTGCACTTTGTGGTATTTTGGATTGTATCTGATATTGTTACGATGTTCATCTCTTCTTTTATATAACGGACGTTTTGTTTGTCCTGCATATGTTTTTCCACATTGGCATTTAAGTTTATAAACAACGTTGCACTGGTCTAAGGTATCTAGTTGGTCTTTACCTAGTTTGATGAATTTGTCAGGTTTTGAATCTACTCGGTAAACTGTTTTTATATCAAATTTTTTTAGGAAAAGTTTTTTTACTAAATTCAGATTGTCATTCTGAAAGGTTTTGTCAGAAAGTAGTATTGCGGTGTCTACAATGTTTTTTATAATTGCAATTTTATGTTGTGTAGGGTGATTCGAATAGAGAAGTCTACCTGAGTAAGCATTCTTTCGGAACCAATTTGTTTTAATATTATTACTGTTGTCTAATGATTTCAACATTTAAAAAACTAATAGAATTATTATTTTCAATTTCATGTGTAAACTGAAGTCTAGGATGGTAAGTATTAAAAGAGTTAACTATTTCTTGGATCTTATCTATTGGGATAATAAGAATGGTGTCATCGATATACCTGTAGTAAGTTTTTACTGTAAATTTTAATTTATCTAGCACTTTATTTTCGAGATCTTGAATGACTATATCTGCTAAAGTTCCAGATATTGGTGACCCCATCAGGGTGCCAAAGTTTTGTTTCTAGTAAGTATCATTAACTTTAAAAAATGTTGATTCCATTAGAAACCTTATTCTCTTTTTAAATTCATCAATCAAAATATTTGTAGTATTTTTAATTTTATCCCATATTTTTTCAATAACTTTTAGAACCAATTCCAATGGAACGTTTGTAAAAAGGAATGAGACATCAAGAGATAAAAGGACATGATCATCTGGAATATTTTCTTTCGTTATGGTTTCTTTAACTAAAATAGAATTTTTTATATATGATTATGGTTTAGGAAGAGCACTTGAGATGATTATGTTAAATGTTTTTGCCATAAAATGAGTAGGAGTGTTTATACAAGAAACAACAGATCTGATAGGGTAATTATTTTTCTGAATTTTGGGTAAACCATACAATCTAGCAATATTAGTGTTATCAGTTATTATATCTTTTCTTTTAGTGTTATTACCTAGAAATTATCTTTTAATTAAAATTAATTTTTACTCTTCACTAGTCAAGTAATTAGAAAGTATCTTTTTGGAATTGTTTTTTGGATTATCATCAAGTTTCCCATAAGTTTTATTATCGTTAAGCATTACTGTTATTTTGTCCTTGTATTTTTGACTACTCATAACTACTGAATTCTTTAAAATTCAGAATTGATTTTGCTTGTTTTTTCCTTTTAATTTTATGTTATTTGCTTCGCGGAAGATCCTTAACCATCCAGATGTAAAGAGAAACTTCAAGAAGCAAGTGGGATGCATTTTTTGGAACCTACTCGAATCCTTCTGGAAAACCCTTCTTTAGTTTTTCTAAAACCTTGATTCGAAATGTTCCTTATTTTGCCAAGAAAATGATCTAAAAATCCGTGACAAATTGTTTTTATTATGAAACTATCAAGAAATACTTCTTACCCAATTGATAACAATTTCCATTAACTAGAATTGTCAATCGCGCGCCACGCGCGAGTGTAGATGCTCTAGTTGACAGGGGAAATAATTGATAATACAAACTAAAAATTTCAAATATTTATTTATTTTTCAAGTTTATTTGTTTATTCGTTTTTAAGGATATATAAATATAATTTTCCTGAAATTCTTAAGAAAAATTAAAAATATTTTTCAAGATTTCAGTCAAATAAAAATTTCACTAAAGAAGGTAATTTTCAATTGTACAGTTTGATTTTCAACCAAAAAAGATGAATGCTCAACGAAAAATGTAAAAGTTTTGGATTTTAAGGGAAACATAATTTTTAATACCAAATACAAATTTCGAATTACTATTTATTTTTCGAGTTTATTTGTTTATTTGTTTTTAAGGTTATACATATATGATTATTATAGAATTCTTGGGAAAATTCAAACAGATTTTTGAAGATTTCAGATATGTCGAAAAAGTAACCAGAAAATTAAATATAAAAAATAAGGTACCACAACCTTTCTTTTTACAAGAATTTATCGATTTTTTTTTGACAAACAATTTTTCAATCGTTTTTATATTCTCATTCTAATGATAAGGTCTGTATGTCTGTATGTCTGTCTGTCTGTATCATGTAGGCACGATAACTTTCGAAAGATTTATTAGATTGGATTGTTCTTTGACACACTTTTTTAAGGCCTAAAAAGAAAGAACGAGTTCGTCAACCAGCTATTTTGGATGAACATTCAAAAAGTTATAGCATTTTCAAAATTTAAAAAAAGAACGAAAATGAATATTTTAAGCCAAACAACGCACGGTATGGGAAAAAATCAGGAGAAGAAAAACCTTGCTTTTTGAAAGCCCTGAAAGATTATCATAAAACTTTCTAATTTTGTTGAAAAATCGAAAATTCAAATTTTGATTGCACAAAAAATAATCAAAAATCAAAAATTCAATTTTGCGGTCAAACTATGCAAGATAAAAAAAAGTTAAAACAAGAATTGTGCACCAAAAAAAGATCTATAAATTGCTCAATAACCGATTTCTGATAGGACGCGTAGTTTTTGTTTTATTCGTAAAAAACAGCATTAAAAATAAAATAAATTAAATTTTTAGACAAACGACACAAGCTACGAAAAAAACAATCTGTCAACATTTGTTAACTCAAAAAGAGCTACACTTTTGTTATTCATCATTTTCTGATAAGATGCGTAGTTTTTGTTTTAATCGTGAAAAATAACATTAAAAAAAATTAAATTTTTGGACAAACGACAAAAGCTATGAAACAAAATGAATAGATACAAGTTGCTCATCCAAAAAAGCTACAAATTTTTCATGAGTAATTTTTTGATAGCAAGCGCAGTTTTTGTTTTAATCGTAAAAAAATAACGTTAAAAATAAAAAAATTATTCGAAAAACGACACAAGGAAAGAAAAAAAAATTAATGGACAAACGTTGTTCACTCAAAGAGGATCTACAAATTCGTTATTTATAATTTTCAGAAAGGACGAGTAGATTTTCTATCAATCGTAAAAATTAAGAATAAAAATAAAAAAAATTATTTTTTGGAAAAACGACAATAACTTTGTACTTGACAAAATTTTCGGCCTAAATTATATCTACAAATTTGGTTGGATCTTTTGGAAAAATTCGAGTGCGAAGTACGAGATACGTGATAGGAATGTGTTCGTTAAAGCCGAAGGAGCTTTAACAAAAGAGAATTCACAATCACCAAATTACAGTTGTGGATGCTTCGACCTTTAATTTTAAAAGGTCTGTGCATAAATGTGGGGAATATACAAAGACCGAGCGCGTAGCGTGAGATAAATACATTATCGAGCGCGAAGCGCGAGAACCAACAGTCGCGCGCCCTAGCCGCGTTCAAACAGATTTTTTCATCAAAATTGATCTTTTTCAGTTAAAACTTGATGTATTTTATTCAAAATGCGTCTTTTTGGGTAGAAAATAAACTATATTGTTCGAAATTCGTTTTTTGTGGGTTGAAAATTAATGTTTCAAACTGAAAATCTAGACATTCTATTTTTGGTTGATTTTTTTTTTCTTCGTTAAATATCAAATGTTGTAACTAAAAATTTAACTATTCGATTTTCAGTGAAAATTTGTGTCCCTAAATGAAAAACTCATGTATTTTGTTGAAATTTCGTTTTTTGGTAGAAAATTAAGATTCTTGTTTGAAAATTCATCTTTTTGGCTAACAATGTATCTATTTTAAATTAGATGAATATTTTATTATTTGATTGAAAATTAATCTACGTTGTAGAGAATTTAACAATTTTGTGAATAAGTTATTTTTCTGCTGAAAAATCAACCATTTTCTTAAAAATTAGTTGTTTTCTTTTTGGTTGCAAATTTACAAATTTGGTTGAAAATTCAACTATTTGGTTAATAAGAAGAGGAAAAATAGACAGCATGTCAAGACAAAGGAAGCTGGCGCAGACTGAAGGAAATTTGAAGATATAAAATAAATTTCGATAGCGATAAGATAAAGATGATTAACCGTATCTGTTTTTATTAAAAAAATTTAATATTTTCTATTCAAAAGATGTAATTATAAATAATTTGAGCAACCGCAAGATTATGTTTGTTAGATGTCAGAACAAACTTATGAATGAGACACTTTATATAGTTGTACGATATTTGTAATCAAACAAATCAGAATCTTATCGATATATTCATTTTTACAACACTATCATGAAAATGGCGTGTTTTCGTACTTATGGTCCTAAAAACACTGCACTTGTCACGAAAAGGCCATCGCCTACCGCTTGTAATGCAATATACTATTATGATAAAGAGAGAGAGATAAAGACTAAACTCAAGATTAGGACGACGTAAAAAAAACATACTCTCTAGTCAATCTTAGTTCTCAGTGAGGAATATTCGAGTGCATCCAAATGTATGAGAATTCAATTTAGAAAATGAAATGTCTCTACTAAAGTTTTCCGTGATATTTTTATTTGCTATCATTGAGTACAGCGATGAGTACAGGATTCTCGGATTGTTTCCATTCCATGGAAAATCTCATTTTGTTATGTTCGAGCAGGTGATGAAGGAACTGGCCAAAAAAGGCCATACAGTGGACGTCGTTAGCCATTTTCCATTAAAAGAAAAAGAAAAAAATTATAATGATTTAAGCTTAAAGGGAAGTGTTCCAAACACTCAACCCAATGTAAATTTTGAAATTCTCCACACGTTTTTAAAATCCATCTCATGGGTGAAAAATGGTTTAATCATGGAAATGAACCATCTTTGTGACCTGTTGGGTCATCCCGTGATGGAGGATTTGAGAAAACCTAAACAACCTTACGATTTGATTGTGACTGAGGTAAGCAAAACTGGAAAAATTATTTGTTCAAAAAGGATCACGGAAAATGACAAAAATTTTAAAAGTTTGAACTTTAATTTTGTTCGATTGGATACTTTAATTGACATTCATTGCATTTTGTGTGTTAGATT
The DNA here is from genome assembly GCA_932195095.1 of Andricus curvator. Classification (NCBI taxonomy): domain Eukaryota; kingdom Metazoa; phylum Arthropoda; class Insecta; order Hymenoptera; family Cynipidae; genus Andricus; species Andricus curvator. The sequence continues at coordinate 169,194 of CAKNYM010049715.1, forward strand.
AAAATCAAATTGAAAATCCTATTTAACGTTCAATACTCAAGTTAACGATCAAATTTGGTAAACCACCACAAAATGCTCCTATTGCAATTTCTAAAAACAAAAAAATTTGTTTCTTCGCACAAAAATAAAAAAGAGGAAAGAAAAATGAGAAGGCAACCAACCAAATCCTCTTCCTTCTCTTTTTTATTTCTTTCGTCTTTTTTATTTTTGTTATTATCAAATCACAATATGAAAGCATTCATAATATTTACCAACGTGTCTGTACTCATACAGCACCCATATCAAGGTAAGAAAAATTAGAGCAGGTGGGAACGGCGACGAAATAACGACACTATCGCCTCGATAACTGACAACTGAATGTGGGTCAAAAGACAAATCAGTTATAAACAAACAAGAAATGAGAGAAAGTCAAGGTTCATGGAAACATTTTGCTGAATGTAATTAATCATACTAGAATAACTTTTGTTTAATTTATCCAAATCAGTTTTTAAATTAGTAGACAACTTATTTTGTTTTTCAATGTAAAGCATTTCATGAATTCTCTCTTTCTCTCATTACTTTCACTACGTAAAATTTCAACATTAACCCAGTCAAACTCATAGTGAACATCAACAAACCCTTTTGTATGTCTAGCAAGAACACTCTTGTAACAACGTCCCAATCGAACATCACTTTTGTGTTCCTCCATCCTAGCCAAAAGGTTATTATTGAATCAATTTTAAATGGTATACAGAAAATAGTATGAATATCAAATCTTTCAACGGAAATTCAATAGTTTTCGAAATTTGACCAAAAAAGGGAGAACAAAAGTATCCAAAGAACTATGTTCTCTCAATTCCTTCTAGTTATCTGTAGATAAAATGTTATTTTGTTTGTTTTTGATGTGCTGAATTCTAATTGTGATATGCTCCTCAATTAACTTTTGTGGGTAATGATTAAGAAAAAGGATATTCCTAACAATATTAAAATTATTTTTGTGAAATGAAACGTGGGACAAACCTACACTGTTAAAAATTTCCGCTCGAAACTTCCAACAAATTTAGTGAAAGTTTATTTCCGAAACGTAAGGTAACGCTGCAATACAAAATGTTGTAGTTCCCAAATGCCTGTACTGCAATGGTACCTCACATGTATTGGAATTTTACAATACATTTCCAGTAGCCAGTAACACTTGTGTATCATATCGGCGGCTGGATATCTCGACACCTGTTGAACCGAAAAATTGAAGAAAAAAAAACGTAAATCATTTCTAAGGACATTCATGGAATTCACGTAATTAATTGAATTCTTGAAATTTATGGAATTCAAGGTATTTATGGAATTCGAGAAATTCACGGAATATCAGGATTTCACAAAATTCATGGAATTAACAGAATTCATGGAATTCATGGAATTCACGGAATTCATGGAATTAACAGAACTCATCGAATTCACGGAATTCATGAAATTCATAGTATTCAAGGAATTCAAAGATTTCGTGGAATTAAAGGAAATCACGAAATTGGCGGAATTCATATAATTCAGGAAATTAATGGAATTCCCGTAATTGATGGAATTCAAGGAATTGATGGAATTTAAGGAATTTACGGAATTCGCGAAATCTAAAGAATTCACGAAATTCAAGGAAGTCATCGAATTCACGGAATTCAAGGAAGTCATCGAATTCACGGAATTCAAGGAATTCATGGAATTCACGGAATTCGAGGAATTTACGGAATTTACGGAATTCACGGAATTTATGGAATTCATGAAATTCATAGTATTCAAGGAATTCAAAGATTTTACGGAATTAAAGGAAATCACGGATTCGGCAGAATTCATGGAATTCACGGAATTAATAGAATTTACGGAATTAATGTAATTCACGGAATTCATGGAATTCAAGGAATTGATGGAATTCAAGGAATTGATGAAATTCAAGGAATTCCCAGAATATACGGAATTCACGCAATCTAAGAAATTCACGAAATTCAAGGATTTCAAAGAATTGAAGGAAATCACGAAATTCGCGGAATTCATAGAATTCAAGGAATTCATGAAATTCAAGAAATTCGTGGTATTCAATGAATGCGTGCAATTCATGAATTCATGGATTTTGCTGAATTCATCGATTTTGATG
>CAKNYM010049715.1:174447-197025 GCA_932195095.1 Andricus curvator
ACGCATTTACTGACTAGTTACGAAAAAGGGACGAGAAAGAAAGGAAAAGAAGGGACAAGCGTGACCGAACGCATATCTGTAACTGTTTTTCCAACACAATCCTCTTTTTCTCGAAAAATAATGGTTTGAGGCAAAAAGTGTGTGACAAAAAAAAGATGCATTTTTATACTAGCTAGAACTTTGGTTTGAGGCATTTTTTAAAATTCCTCGTATTTACTGAGATAAACGAAAAAATCATGATTTTTATGGGGTTTCTTATGGTTTTTACCATGAAAACGTCCTTGTCGCCAATTTTCACAATTATTTTCATGATCAGCGCATCAAAATACGTAAGTATACATGGTTTCAACAAAATCGGAGATGACCACTATTCGGAACTTTATCCAAAATGTTTTTAGTCTCGATGCTGAATGCAGACTCGTTCAGAAATTAATAATCTCGGGTTTAGTAGATTATAAAAAATTATATATATATATATATATATATATATATTTATATAGATTGTATAAATTATATTTCTTGAACCAGAGAGTAATAATTGCAAAACCTGTTAAGCGCTGCAATTTATTCTTATTCAGTCCCAATGATCAAGGGCTGATTTTATTCCTTGAAAGATCTTTTGAAATTCTGTTTGGCTGGGTTTTATTGAAATTATTTTTAAAAAAATTTGTTCACAAATTAATAACTGTATCATTTATATTTTTGGTTGAAAATAAATCTCAATCAAGCAGGATTCTAAATAATATTTTGAGGATTAAAAATGGCTATTGCCCTTTAGAATTGGATAAGATACAACACAACAATTCATATAATAGTTGCTAAATGAACAATTTCAACCTGAAGAATTTTTGTTCAAAACGCTTTGATTTTTTTTTTCAAAATGCACAACAAACAAAATTGTCTCTATTTTCGTCGATTTTATAAACCATTATAAAGGTTGAATGAATTTTGAAATTGATTTTACGTATTCTTAAAATGGACGTATCTATACATCAATTTGAAAAACTTAAAACTAAAAATATTGTTAAATAAAAAATCTATAAATATCTTTTTTTTTAATAGATATTCATGTCACCATGCTTCTTAGCTTATGGGCACCACCTGAAAATTCCAGTAGTTGGAGTGACTACTAGTATTTTGTATGAATGGATGAATCATCCAATTGGCAATCCAGTCAATCCTGCTTTTGTACCTAATTCATACCAAGGTTCTGCGGAATTTATGAATTTTGCTGAAAGACTGATGAATACCATAAAGTATTTCTATATGAAACATATGTTCAGTTATTATTCACAACCACAAAACAGCTATGTGGAGAAATATTTTGGACCTGGTTTTCCGAGTGTTGATGAACTTCGAAAGAATGTATCATTAATTTTGGTTAATTCTCACTATAGTCTGAACGGAATCAGACCTTTGACGAGTGCAGTGGTTGAAGTTGGAGGAATTCATATACAAGATAATGGAGAAAAATTACCGCTCGTAAATATTTTTTTAATTTAATTTTTTTTAATCATGAGAATACAAAAATTATTGAATTGTTCTCGGAATTGTTACTTTTTTTAGGAAATAGAAAAATGGTTAGACGAAAGTGAGGAAGGATGCGTTTACCTAAGTTTTGGATCCATGGTAGTCACTGAATCTTTTCCAAACCATTTATTAGATGCTTTCTATAATGCTTTTACAAATGCAGCACCTGTTCGATTTTTAATTAAAATCAAAGATGCAACTAAATTACCACCAGGTCTTCCAAAAAATGTGAAAACATTCACTTGGGTTCCACAACTGCAAGTATTGAGTATGTTCACAACTTTACGTAACCATTATCTACAATTCTTTACGCTTCTCATCCAATCCTTCCTCCCATACAATTTTTACCAGATTCTCTTGCCAGTTGCCTCTATCTTGAATTCCTCTCCTAGAGCCTGCCCCTTCATGCTCCCATGTATCCTTTTGCCATTCACAAATTCTGCACTTCCTGTTCCCCTTTTTCAAATACATCCCTTCCCTTACCTCCTTTCCCAAACAAAATCCTGATATTTTTGTCCCTTCTCTCTCCACATCCCTTTTCTAAATAGTTTGTTACTCCTTTTTTACCATCTCACCTTTCATTATATTTTCATTCCTCAATCATCCTTTATATTTGTATTAATTATATTTCTGTTAATTATCTTCCCCTGTCTCTTTTTTCCAATTCGTCATAGTTCACTCCAGTCCCCTCTTCTATTTCTGTATCCCTAAACTGAACTATCCCTTAACTTTTTTTTACCTTCTTCGAACACTTTTTAGCTAACTTCCGTCCCTTTTCTTCCCTGAGCTTTTTGGAAGTTCCATGCTCTCTTTCTCGCTCTAGTACTTAATTCGAGACTTGATTTATCCCTTTGCGCTTCTTCTCCCCCTATATATTCAGGCGTCTTTTAGTCTACCTTTAGTGCCCACCTTATATATCTTTCTCGTAACCATGTTATGCCTTTGCTTCCCTTTCATCCCAGCATCTCTGCACCATACCAATTTTCAATATCTATTACATCATCCCTCCCTCTTTTTTATCCTTTCTCTTATATCAAGTCCGTAATCATCATTTTGCAAGGTATATCAGAAAAATGTGAACTCCTTTTCTTCTTTAAACTTCACTCCATTTTTACCCCTTCTTTTCATAACTCTGACCACCCCTTTCCTCTGTATACTCCATTATACACTATGTATGCTTATTCCTTTAGGTTCATGACCCCATATTTCCAGACTTTATTTAAGATCTCATATATACCAGGTGCCTTCCCTCCTTCTATTATTCTTAATACCTTGATTATTTCTTTCCTTGTTATGTCCTCTTTCTGGTCCTATCTACCTCTCCTAGCAAATGTGTCGAATATTTATTTTAAATTCCATCTCAATATCCTGGTTTACTCTTTTCCTTCTTTTTCTCTCTACATTGACTACTTTTCAAACCTCTTCTACCGTCCTAGCCTTCTCTGCCTCTTCTTCAAAGATTTTGCCCCCCCCCCTTCCTCATCTCTTTTTACTTCTATCATTGTTTTCATCTCTTCGCTTACATTTCCTTTTCCCCTATTGATATTCTTGACCTTTTCCTTAAATTGTTCTTTTTCATCTATTGAAAATTGCCCTCTTCCTGTTCTTTGGAGATTTACTTCCTTTTTATCCTAATTGTTATTAATCTTTTTTCTATTTAATTTCACTATTATGGGAAAGTGATCTGTATACATATAAAACGCCTCTAGTTTATTGACGCTTCTTATCTCAAATTCCACTATCACATTATCAATTGCCGTTCCCCTTTCTCCTCCTTAGCGTGTATATTCCCTAAATATAAACCATCCCATCTCCTCCAAGCTCTTTAACAGTATCTTTCCCTCCCCATTCAGTATCTTGTCTTTGGACTTTATGCTTTGCTCTCCTTCTTATTTCGTTCCTCCTCTATCTCTTGTTTTTGCATTAAAATCTCCTCCTATTATAAGCTTAATCGTCATTTAAACCCACTGTTCTGCCTTTTTCATTCTTCCTGTTGGGGTTTCGAACATCCCATCGAATATCCATGTTGATAATCTTTTCCTTATGCTTTTTCGTCCCGTTTCATCTAGCCACGTCTTCATAATTACCACCACCTCCATCGTTCAAAATTTCTTATAAAACCGTTATTCTTCCTTTCCAAGTCTGCTATATTCCAGTGCTTATCCTCTATTCTTCCCTTCTTTCATTTCTTATCTTTTTTTGTTTCCTACTCTTTCTTACTTTTCTAACTTTTCCCTTTCTTCGGCTCAATCCCACCATATACCTTCTATCAGTATTTTACCATACTTTATCCACGTTCTTTTTTCTGATTTCTTTTCCATTTTATCTTTTCTTTTTTTATTTCACTTTTTTATTTGCTCTCTTCTATCCTCTCCCTTTGCTACCCGTTTTAATTCCTCTATCTCTAATTTCGCATGTATGCTTTTTAGTACTTTTTCCACTTCTTCTTTTAGTTCCTTCCCCTGTAATCTTAGACTGTTTGTGAATATATTTTTTCTCCTCGTCTCTCTTTCCTGCCTTTTTTTTCTACTTTTCCCATCCCTCCGTTATCCTCGTTCCTACTGACGCTACGACCAAACGTTTGGTTTGAGCCTTCAATCTTCCTAATCCTACTTCCCAACTCTGTTATCTTTCCATTTCCCATTTCATATCTTTTCCAAGTTCGGCCATTTTCCTCCTAATTTCTTGTTTTATGTCTTCTCCCCTTTCCTCCTACCTTTTTGCCTTCATCTCACCTCTATCCTATCTCTTCTTTCTCCTTGTTTTTCTCATCCTTTGTTCCGTTATTATGTTCACCCGTTGGGTTTCTCAATATTTTTGGATTTGTGAAGCTCGATCCTCCTTCTTCTTTTTCCTCACTGGTTCCCCCAGTTTCCTTATACTTCTTCCTAATAATGACTGATGATATATATAAAAAACTTCAAAAGGATCACACAAAAATAATGGTCAGCAAAAAAAAACCCTTCTAAAAGACTCTAAACTTGACAGAAAACAATATCTAAATAATTACTCACTAATCCCATCTTTCCAAAACTTTACGGACTCCCAAAAATCCACAAAAACAACATTCCACTCAGACCGATCGTCAGCGCAATAAACTCACCATCTTACAACCTAGCACCCTTCCTCGCCAAAGAACTGAATCCTTTCACAGGAAACTCTATTACACACGTCCAAAACTCTTTTGACTTTATCAAAAAGATACAACAGATTTAGATTCACCTTCAAGACATCCTAGTGAGCTTCCAAGTAGTATCTCTCTTCACGAAAGTACCAATCTCTGATACAATCGATATTATTAAATCCTTCGCAAACTTCCCCTCCGATCTCATACCTTTGATAGAACACTGTCTCAATAGTATCTACTTCTCTTTCAATAACTAATTCTACGAACAAACCTCAGGAGCAGCAATGGGATTTCCAATCGCACCTCTAATGGCCAACATCTTTATTGAACATCTAGAAACTAAAATCTTCAACAAATCCAAGCTTAAACCGAAATTTTTGTGCCGTTAGGTTGACGACACTTTTGTCATCTGGAGACATGGACTAGATGAACTACACAAGTTTTTCGATTTCATCAATCGATTACACCCTAATATCCAGTTCACCATGGAAATTGCACAAAACAGAAAATATCCTTTCTCGGACTACTAGTTAACAAAAGATTCGATAAAACATCAGGACATGAAGTTTGAAGAAAACCCACCCATACAAACAGATACCTACATACTTCCTCCCACCACCACCCTTCTCAAAAACCATCGGTCATCAACTTCTTTTGTATGCAGATCTGTTTCCATACCAGATAAAGATGACTTATAAAAGGAATTACAAAACGTTAAAGAAATCATAATACAGAGCGATTACACAAACAAACAAATTGATGAAGCAATAAGAAAATACACTCAAAAAAACAAGTCAACACAACCTACTAAAGAAAGAGAGAGAAAAACGACTACCAACCTACCCTACATCTATATTGGAGAAACCGGGAGAGCGGTGAGCCAACATGTAAAGGAACATGAGAGTAGAGTCAGGCTAAAGCATTTCACGCAATCAGCACTAGCTAAGCATCATATCGAAACAGGACATAGCATTTTATTTGACAAAACAACCGTCATCACAAAAACATACAATAATTTTCCAAGAAAACATAGAGAAGCAATCGAAATCTTGAAACACCCTAAGAACATCTATAGGGACAATGGATATAATACCAATCCGCTTTGGCTTTCCGTCCTTCTGGTTTTTTTAAGACTTGATTGGTCCATCAACTTCGACCAGTTCCCACGGTGGGACGCTCTGGCCAATCACAAGCATCGTAGAGAGTATATATAAGAACAAAATGACCGGAAACTTCAGTTTTGATTAGCCCTGAAGAAGTGAGCTGCAGTGTTCACCAAACGTCGGCAAGATTCATAGTTTTGCACACGATTGAATCCCGAAACATCTTTTAATTCATTATAATGAATCATCGTGAAAGCATTGAATCTAATATATCCAACCTACTTTCCAACTGCTTCACCTTTTAACTAGGTGCTTGCTTTTCCAGTCTCTGTTCTAAAGTCTGCATCCTTTTTCCAAATTTTTCTTGCCTTCTTCCAATTTCATTTCTTCTCTAATGTAGGGCATTTATCTCCTAATTTTTTATTTTATTTTCTCTTCCCTCCTTCTTCCCTCTTCCCTTCTTGAATTTTCGGCCAAGGCAATTTTCAGGCGACCACCGAAACTGGACTGAAAACGACAGTTCGGTGTAGATCTTTATATAATTTTAATGAGTATTTTCATATTAGATATAGTTATCTGATTTGATAGTAATAATTTTATTGACAAAAAGATCCGTTTTTCAGAACATAAAAATATAAAAATATTTGTGACGCATGGTGGATTGATGGGGACTTTAGAATCCATTTTTTGTCGTGTCCCAATGATTGGAATTCCACTTTTCGCAGACCAGTTTCTGCACGTTGAGCGTTATGTGCAAAAGAAAATTGCTGTTTCATTAGACTGGGCAACAATTGATGGAGATAAATTTACAACTGCAATTTTAGAAATTATCAAAAATCCTATTTACAGGTATGTAATTTTTTTAACTTGTCTTGTTATCTATTTGTTTCATAATATTAATCAAGCATACAATTTTATTTTCAGAAATAATATCGAAAAGTTGTCCAAATTGTACATGGATAGACCCAGAACTCCCAAAGAAACTGCAATTTTTTGGATTGAGTATATTGGCAGAAACGGAAATGTCCTAAAATCTCCGGCAGTTGACTTGGAATGGTGGCAGCTTGATCTTCTCGACATATATCTTTTTCTTTTACTCATAGTTATAACTTTACTATATTTAATTTATTTTGTGACTAAAAAATTATTTATTTGTCTAAAATGTCTTCTGCAATGTGAAAAAAACTTGCTGTCTAAAAAGAAACAGTAAATTAATCGACAACTGGAATTTGATGATTGTGAATTCTCTTTTGTTAAAACTCTTTCGGCTTTAACGAACACATTTTCATCACATATCTGGTGCTTCGCACTCGATTTTTTCCTTAATCTGAACGTTGCTATTATTTATATTTATGCATTATTTATACAAATAAAGGATACATTTTATTATCATCATGATTAATTTAATATTTGTTTCTTATTTTACATTGAACTTTGAATTGCATCAAATACTTCTGAATTTATCTAAATTCTCTGAACTCCTTGGATTCTTCTCAATTCCGTGAATTCTTCTCAATTCCCTGAATTCTTTTGAATTCCTTGAATGCTCGTGAATTCCTTGAATTCTTTTGAATTCCTTGATTTTTGATTGATTTTTCCTTGATTTGATTCTTTGATTCCATTTAAGTTGAACATTCATCAGTTTGGTTGGAAATTAATTTCTGTAACTGAAAATTTAACTGTTCCATTTTTAGTTCAAAATTGAGCATTTCTAGTTTAAAATTCAACAATTTGGGTGAAAATTTTCCTTTTTTAATTGAAAATTCAACTATTTTGTTGAAAGTTCACGTGTTTTGTAAAAAAATCGATTTTTTTGTAAAAAATTATCTTCTTCTTTCAAAATTAATTTTCTTGTTTAAAAATTCTTCCTTTCGGTTAATAATCAAATTATTCCAATTAAATATTTATCATTTTAGTTGAAAATTCATCTTTTAGGTAGGAAATAAAATCATGTGGTTGAAAGTAAAACTCTTTTGCAGAAAACTAATTTTTTCTTGGTTGAAAATTAATCTTCTTCGTCAAAAATTCAATTATTCTAGTTAAAGATTCATCATTTCAGTAAAAAATTCATCTTTCTGGTTTCAAATTCAACTATTTCAATTAAATATTTACAATTTTATTTGAAAATTTATCATTTTGTTTGTTTGGTTAAACATTAATTTTTTTAACTTGAAATTTAGTTATTCAAGTTTTGGCTGACAATTTATCTTTCTTAGTAAAAAATAATTTTTTTGCTTGAAAATTCAATTATTTAAGCTGGATATTAATTGTTTATTTGAAAACTCTTATGTTTGGTTTAGAATTATTTGTTTGTTTGTAGGAAATAATTCTTTTTATTTGAAAATTAATCTTCTGGTTTGAAAATTCGTCTTTTTGGTTGAAAATTCAAGTGTTCCAGTTAAATATTCCTCATTTCAGTTGAATATATATATTTTTTAAATTTAACTATTCAGTTGAAGATTCATAACTTCATTTGAAAATTAATCACATTGGTTGAAAATTCAACTTTTTTGTTGAAAACCCATTTTTTGTTGTTGAAAATTAATGTTTTCAACTGAAAGTTTAACTATTCCATTTTTTGTGAAAAAATAATATTTTTTAGTGGAAAGTTTAAGTATTTTTTAAAAATTCATTTATTTTGCAATGTTTTGCCCTGTTGTGTTAAAGGATGTTCAGAATGAACGTCATGAATTAAAATAAATATTTGCGTTTTGCGGCAAATATCAATATGTTACTTTGAGTTGACCGGGAAAATTGAATCACTTGATCGGGAAGAACCGGGAAATTGAAATCGTTTGCCGAATCGCCACCCTGAAAATTTCTGTGCTTGGGGAAGGAAAACCAGTTGCTTCGATAATTCCTGCATGTATTTAATAAAATTTGAAACTATTTCACCTGTATATAACTTTTTAATTACACAAAGCCTTCTGAACAATCTAATACTATACAACTAAAAATTTGAAACCTTTAAAATTACATCACAAATTACGTAATTTCTGATATTAATGTGCAATTTGTAATAATTATCCACTTTAATTTCAATAATTGTTAATTATACCCGGTTTAAATCGCGCGCCAACAGCGACCAATGAGGGCCGCTGCGCCGGGCAAGCGCAGTAGCACAACATGCCAAAGTTGGGGGCACTGGTTGGGAGCACCGTGGTTCAGAGCAATTTTGGAGTGAGTGAATGTCATTGAGCCGTGCAGCGTCACTTTGGCTCTTTATTGAACTTAAACATATTTTTAGCAAGTTTAAACTGCTTTTTGATATTTAGAATATGCGTGGAGAGTGGAGTACATAAGAGAGAACATGATTGAAAGTGAATTAACTTTATTCTTTTGAATTTTCAACCACAAATTTGATGCTTCCAAGGGATTTAGGATAAAGGCGTAACTGGACGTTCAGCTATCCATTTGTTGTCACCGTGTCGTTTCCAACTGAAAACGTGCAAAAAATTTCAGCATTCATTGATGATGCAGAAAGTAACGAGATGTCGAATGCTGGTTTCTGAATTCACTTCAATGTTTGAAATCTTACAACTCAGTGTGACACCGTGCCGTGCCCTAAGCCTTTCGTGCTCCAAAAAATATATTGTCGAAGTGCAATGTTTTTGCATATTAAATTATGTCTCATACACCTCATTCTCCACAAAGAATGAAAAATGCTTTCACAATTCATGTATTTCATAATAATTTGCAGGTTTTATAGGTTCCACTTAATTTTATTATATCCAGTCTCTTATAAGAGAGAGACTGGAATAAGTTTGAAAACGACGAAAAATATAAAAAATGTAGGTTCGGTTTTCGGCGACGAGCGTGGAGCTGTGATTGAGGCGAAAGGTGGTGAGGGTGGTCAGTGAAGTGAAGGGGTTGTGTGGAAGTGTGGTGAGGCTGTTTCGTAAGGTTAAAAGGGTTAGGAGGAGAGTTGAAAGTGATAATTTGGAGGTTAGTTGTCGAGGACGGAAAAGTGAGAGAGAAGATAGGGGACAGCAAATCGGTAAGATAGGCCAGCATGTTTGTTGCGAGGAGCCCAGTGGGGTCCGACAGAGGGCAGCAGGTAGACAACAACCCCGGTGCTGATGATCTCACTGAGACCGGCGGAGCGGGGAGTGGTAAGGGTGATGCCGGAGATAGTGATGATGGCGGGGGCCAGTATGCTACGCCAGGAAAATTCGGGTGGGGAGAGAAGGAAGGGGGGCTAGTTGACAGGAGGACTCGAGGGAGGCCGTCAAATCGGGAACTGCTTAATAGATCCAGAGCTAGCAGTTTAGGATCGAGACAACTTTTTGATAAATGGAGGCAGACGGGAGGGTTTACGGATAAAAGTGACGAGGGGGATAAGACGGAAGACAGTAAAAGATCAAGGGAAGAAGAGGCGTATGAGCAGGGAGAGGAGAAGTTGCGGAAAAAGTTAAAAAAAAAGTCTACACCGGAAAGGAATAAAGGAAAAGGGAAATTCGATCTAGAGAGCCTGGAAAATCTTATTAAAGGGTTTAGAGAGGAAACGAACCGAAGTTTGAATGGCATGCAAAAGCGAGGAAAGGAGGTTTGGGAGGAAATGAGGAAAGTTAGAGAGAAGTGGGAAGAATGGAATCTGGTGTGGTGGCAAGAAAAAGATAAAGTTTGGAAGCAGTTGGAAGATATTGAGAAAAATCGAAGGATGAGTGAGGAAAAGAGAAAATCAGATTCTGAGGATATAAAGAAAGGGAATGAGGGGGTAAGAGAAGGAGAGAGAATAAAATAAATGAATAAGAACGTTATCCTAGAAAATGTGAGAATGAAATCAAGATTGAGAGAGTTGGAAAGGAAAATGGAAGTAGAAGAGAAGACGAAACGGAGTAGGAATATAGTGATTAGAGGAATGAAAGTAGATAGTGAATCAGGTAAAGAAGAAGTGGAAAAGTTGATGAGTGAAATTGGAGCAAAAGTGCACGTGGAAGAGGTAAATGGAGTGGGAAGGAAGATTAAAGGTAAATCGCGTATGTATGTAGTGAAAGTGAGAAATGAGGAAGAAAAAGTTGATATCTTGAGAAAGAAAAAAGCTTTGAAGGGAAGGGAAGAAAGGATAGAGGAGGATATGACGTGGAATGAAAGAAGGAGAAAGTGGATGATGAAACAGAGAGCATGTAATGAAAGAGTGAAAGGGAACACGGTATGGATAGGGAAAGACAGGATGTGGATGAATGGGAATGTGTGGATATGGGATGATAATGAAGAAAAATTCAGTGAAGTGTGTAGGGAAGGCCCGTGGCGACGAGAGGAAGAAGTGAAGACTAAAAATACAAGGGAGGACGTATTGGAAACACTAGAGGGTGAAATAAAAGAAGGAGGAGAAGACGGAGCGACGGGGTTTCCACAAAAGTAGGGAGGGGGCATAATGATGAAAGAAGGGAGAAAGGAAGGAAAAAAGAAGTGAGAGTAGCGTTTTGGAACGTATCAGGGCTAATGAATAAAGATGAAGGTTTCTGGGAAGAGTTCAAGAAATGGGATGTCGTGATGTTGAGTGACACCTGGGTAGATCAGAAGGAGTGGAGGAGAGTGAAGAGGAAGTTACCCAAGGGATATATGTGGCAGATGCAAGGGGCAAAGAAAGAGAAGGCAAAGGGAAGAAAGAAAGGGGGTATGCTGTCAGGAGTGAAGAAGGAATTGGTAGGAGGAAAGATAATAGAAATGGGATTTGAGGAAACGGATGGAGTAATGACGAGAATGGTGAAGATAGGAAAAAGAAAGGTGAGGATAGTTTGCGTTTACAGGAGAAGGGGAGAAGAAGAAGGTTGGAGTGTGATTAGGAAATGGGTGGCGGAAAAGGATGACGAATGGGTGTTGATAGGAGGTGATCTGAATGCTTGGACGGGGGAACAGGGAGGGGAAATATGGGATGAAGACAGTGAGACTTTCAGGAGAAAATCGAAACACAAACAGGTGGACCAGGAAGGTAGGACTCTGTTGGAAATTCTGGGAGAAACAGGATGGTTTACTTGCAATGGGAACTCGGAAGGGGATGCGGAAGGCGAGATTACGTTTGCAGGGAAAGAGGAAACAGTGATTGACTACATTCTGGCCGAGGAAAGGGTAAGGAGGCTGTTGAAAAGAATGGAAGTAGGGAACGAAATAGGGTCAGAACACTTCCCGGTCATTGCAACGTTGAAATGCGGGAATTGGGGAAGAGAGGGAAGGAAGAAGAAGGGAGCGACAAGGAAAAAAGCAACGATGGGTAAATGGGGAGCTGATAAGCTAAGAGAATATACGGAAAGAATGGAAAGAATGGAAGAAGAGAATGGTTTGATTGAAGATGGGGGAGGCGTGGATGAGATTTTGTGTAAAATGAGGGGAAGGGTAGAGAAGATAGTGGAATAAATTAGGCCAAGTGAGGAAGAAAGAGGGAAGAAGAGAGGATGGTGGGATGTGGAATCTGTAGAGAGTAAAGCGCGTATAAAGTTAATCTAAAAAAGTGGAGAAGAGGAGAGATAGACAAAAAGGAGTATAATAAGTGAAAAAGGGAACACGAGGAATTATTGGATGTAAAACGACAGGAAGAGAAGGTGAGGTACATGAAGGAGGTAGAAAAAGCAATAAAGGAAGGAAGGGAATGGGAGGTGATCAATAGAGAAAGGAGTGAATGGAAAGGAATCAATGAAGAGATAAGTATGGATGAATAGACGGCATATTTAAAGAAATTGCTAGGAGGGGTGGATAGCAAGGTGAGGGGGGATGGTAGAAAGATCAAGGAGGGAGGAATAGAAGGTGGGAATGAGTTGACCAGAGAGGAGGTGAATCAAGCAATTGAGAAGTTAAAACGAAATAAGGCGACAGGAGAGGATGGGATGGAGAATGAAGCGTTGAAATTTGGCGGAAGGAGGGTTAGAGAAGAGATTTGGGAAGTATGTAATAGAGTATGGAGAGGGGAAGGATGGCCGAAGGAGTGGAGAACAGGTTTAGTAGTTCCTTTATTAAAGAAAGGAGGGGGGAAAAAAGTGGAAGATTATAGAGGAATCACTCTCATGCCAGTAACGTATAAGATTTACGCGGAGGTGCTTAGGAAGAGATTAGAAGAACAGGTAGATGAAAAAGGAAGTATTCCACACAATCAAACAGGATTCAGGAAGGGGATGGGGACAGTGTATAACATTTTCGTACTAAATTATTCAGTCAACAGGAACCTGGGACAGAAAAAAGGAAAACTGGTCGCACTCTTTGTAGATTTTAAAACAGCTTTCGACTCGGTGAATAGGAAAGTTTTGTGGAAGGCAATGAAAGAAAGGGAGGTGGACGAAGAGCTGATTGAGAGGATCAAAGAGGTCTTTACGGAGACAAAGACAAGGGTGAGGATCGGGGAACAGAAAGGAGAGGAGTTCTGGACAGGGAGGGGTCTTAGGCAAGGGTGCCCGCTAAGCCCGTTGTTGTTTAGCATATTGCTAGCAGACCTAGAAGAGAAAATGGAAAGGAAAGGTAAAGGGGGTATTGTTCTAGGAAATAAGAGAATATACTCGTTAGCGTACGCGGACGATGTGGTGCTTCTGGCAGAGAATGAAAGTGGAATGAACTTGCTAATGAAAGGATTCGAAGAGTACGTGAGAGAGAAAGACTTGAGAATAAATGTGACGAAGACAAAGATAGTATGTTTCAGAAAGAGAAAGAATGAAGTAAAGCATGGATGGAAGATAAATGGGGAAATGGTGGAAATGGTAGAAGAATTTTGGTATTTAGGATTCTGGTTCGAAGCGGGAGGTGGAAGTGAGTTGCAAGTGAAAAAAAGGATGGAAAGTGCGAGTAAGGTGATGGGTCAAGTATGGGGGATTGGAAAACGAAGATTCAAAGAGGACTGGAAGATGGGAGTATGGCTGTTTTATTCACTGGTATGGTCTGTGATGTGTTATGGAGTGGAGATTTGGGGATGGAAGGAGTACAAAAATGTAGAAAACATGCAAGAGAGATTTCTGAGATGGGTTATGGGAGTGAGCTGGAACTGCCCAGGTTATATGTTGAGAGAAGAAACAGGGAGAAAGAAATTGGTGATAAGGCAGAGGAAAAGGGTATGGAATTTTTAAGAGAAACTTAAAAGTGGTGAGGGAAGCAAAGCTGCACAAGCATGCCTGCAGGAAATGTTAGATAGAGAGGAGAGGAAACACGGGACTTTCAAGATGGGAGGAGGAGAGATGGAAAGATAGAAGAGAATGGAAAATGTGTGACGATAGGAGGAAGTGGCAGGTAGTAGAGGGGGAAATGAGTAAGAAGCAGGAAGAGGAAAGGTGGGAAAAGATTATGGAGTCGAAATATAATAAATGGTATAGATTCATCAAGATGGAAGGGGTTCCAGAATATCTAGGGAAATTAAAAAAGGAGTGCAGGTGGTCCAGGATGATACGTTTCAGAATGGGAGAAGGTATGAATGAGTGTAAATATTGGATGAGTGAAGAAATGAAAGTGTGTAGGGTATGTGGGCATGAAAGGGAATCTTGGGGGCACGTGTTGGAGAGATGTACAGGGGAAGAGGAAGGGGGAAAAAGCGTGGTAGATAAAGTAAGGTGGATACTGAGCGGTTGTGGACAAGGGGAAAGGTGGGTTAAGAGCTTGGAAGAGAGAAGGGAAGAGAGCATGCATGGGAGGGGAGAAAATCAAAATCCAAATATGGATATGGAAAATTAGTGTTGCGTGTCTTTTAAAAGCTTGAAGAGTAATGGTAAGAGGAAACGGAAGCCCTGGAAGGTCTCGCGCATTTGCTAGATAATAGTAATTAGCTAGTAAGATAATGGTTAGGAACTTGTAAATAATAATAAGGCGAAGCGATTATAGATTAAGATAAGCATAAGGCATAGTGGTTAAGTGAAATTGTAAAAGATGTAAAGGGAACGGAGCCCTCAAACCCGTAAAAGTGAGAGTAATAAAATACAATACAATATTGGTTCCCAGTTTTGTTGTATGGAAATTGTTTTTTATTTATCTCCTCTGCAGTTTAGAAATTTGCCTTACCGACAGCAACATTTTGGCCTAAAACCTAAGACATTATCTAAATTCTCATATTAGTTTCAACAAATTTAATAAATAAATTTTTCTCCTTGAAACTGATTCTGATGAACTGTAAATATCTCAGAAAGACCAACTAACTAACTAAACGTTTACAATTGATGAGATAACGACTATATCATATCGTATAAGCCAATAATAAAGCACCAGAATATTCATTAGTTACATTGCTTCTTACTCGAATTCTTCATCAATATAATAATCCGTTTTTCCTCTAATAATTAGAAAAGATGAGGATGGTTCATACTCTCTTCTTATCCTTGGTGGCTATCAATTCTATTGGTGAGTATTATAATATATCTATAATTTTAGTTATATTTGAGTGTTTCCGAAAGAAGTACCAATTTAATCTGAAATTTTTTCGGGATAATCCAGAACGTGTTTGATAAAAAAAGGAAATTTGAAAAGTGACCCCACTGATACGGAATTTGCATGAATTTCTAAACCGGAAAGTACACTCTCAACTATAAGCGTTGAAATGTAGACGTGTACCATCTGTACATGCGCACAGTTGGTATTG
Source organism: Andricus curvator (assembly GCA_932195095.1). Taxonomy (NCBI): domain Eukaryota; kingdom Metazoa; phylum Arthropoda; class Insecta; order Hymenoptera; family Cynipidae; genus Andricus; species Andricus curvator. Next base: position 189,752 of record CAKNYM010049715.1, read on the forward strand.
TACCATATGCTGTGCACGTGGATATGTGATTTGGGCATTTGAAAAGAATTTGAGGATGTTCATTGTTCAGAGGGTCGACAAAAATGAGAGGTTCCAAATTCCTGCGAAAAAATATGTGGACCTAGGCGCCGCGCGCATACCAAAAAGGGCTTCGTAGTTCATGAAGACGTTAATTAGGTCGTTCAAATATCCTCTTCACATACTTACTCTTCCGGATTTGCCCTCCCGTACGTACCCTTATTTTGCCCACTTCCGCTCCCCTCCCATAAATCCACTCCTCTTACTTCAAAACAATACCCCTCCCTTTACTACCTCCTTCACTTCTCATCCATTCCTCTAGCGTCCCTTTTCACACTCCCTTACACTTTCTTACCATACTATACTACCTCCTTCTCTCCGCATTTCTCCTGCTTTTTACAACATTCCACCCCTTAATGCCCCATTTACATCCCCTCGCTGCCTCTACTTCTCCGATCTCTACATCCCCTATCCTTGCTTCCCCCACTGCCCCTTATTTCCATACTACCTCTTCCTCCTTTCTCTTGCTCTACCTTCACGCACTTCCCCTATTTTCTACAAAATCCCAAAAATTAATCCAAAAAGGCTACATGCCCCTATAGAAAAGCGTTTCCTAAACTATTTAAATATATTACCTGAAATACGTCCACGTGGACGTGTGCGTTGCACATTTAATCGAATCAAATAAGACGTTTGAAAAAATTTGACATAGGGAGAAAAAAATGGATCCAAAATAAGCCTGGGAAAATCGAGAACATGAGGATCTCATTTGTTTAGAGGTTGTATAAAATTGACCAGTTCCAAATTCCTCATAAAAAATCAGTCAACGTATGTGCCGCGGGTCTACTAAAAAAGGGTTTCGTAGCCTATTAGGACGTTAATTAAGTCGTTCGAATCCCCTCTCCCCCTACTTCTCCTCCTTTCGAGTACTTTCTCTCCCCTCCTCCACTCATTTCCCCTGCTTTCCACCCGCCGCAAACCTTTAGTTCACTACTGTCTCCATACTTTCCTTTCTTCCTATACCCCTCTTCTCACTTTCCCTTTCTTTGTCACCCCTTCCTTCTCCTACGCAAACTACTTACACTTCCCCTACTATCCAATTTGCTTTACAACCCATTCATCTACTTCATCTACTGTCCCTCTCCTTACGTCCCCTACTTCCACTCCCTTATTCACCAACACTCCCACACTACCCTTCCCCTACTCACCCCTACTTCCCTACTACATCTATCCTCTCCTTGTTTGCATAATTCCTTCCTCCCTCGTTTCCCTGCTTCTCTTCCCTCCCTTTACTTCACCTACTATCCCTTCCCTTACTTCCATATTCACTTCTCCTCCTTTCTTCCACTTCTCCATCCCACACTTTCTCTCCACTTCCCGCTACTTCTCCTCAGTTCCCCTACATCCCTACGACCCCTCCATTCCCAAACTCTCTCTCCACTATCTTCCCTTACTGTTCTTCCCCTAACTTCCCTTTCCTTACCCTGATTCCCATTTTTGCTTCCCCTCACTTCTTCTACCAGAAAACAAACCCTAAGAAGTAATCCAAGAAGGGGACATGCGCCTACAAAAAAGGATTTCCAAGACTATTTAAGATAAATTTGTCATAAAACAGTTAGATTACGTTTATTCAATTAACATAATTTGTATTTTATATGTATGTTATATGATCCCTTATTTTTTCATTCATTTATTTTAATTTTGTGAATTTATCGCTAATACATTTAATATTAATGCTAATATTACTAGTTTTCATGATTTCTAGAACGCTTTTTTTCATACGAGAAATAAGACGAAGTCTCCAGTATCTTCATTGCTTTATTATTTAGTCAGTCTGGAAGCTATCGTATTAATTAGGTTCTATCACCTAAATTTATAACTTATAAATTTTCGCAGACGTGAAAAAAGAATATTTAATTCTTCTTATAATTCTTGTTCTTTGCAGAATTGAGTTTACAATTCAACTTTTCACCTAATAGCGACCCAATAACTAGTGTTCCTCGTTCCGGAACGTATTCTTCTTCTGAAAGGAATCTTCCTCCCGCGGAGCCTTCTCTTCGTGCCAGATCCAGGTCTCCTTCTGCCAGGCATGATTTTCCTCCTGGACTTGAGCATATACGGTTTATTCCCCACACCAATCCGCACCGGCAGTACGAAATTCGGAAATACACTTTTCCTGTTGATAAACCAATTCAATTACGCGCGCAAAGAAATCATTCCTTTAAGCCCATGCCAACCAATGCACGACATGTTCTAACAACATCCACTGGTGACGTTGTTGCAATATTGGAGGGTACTAAACGTCTTCGTGGAATATATACAACAACAAGTTTAATTGAACAACGGGTGAAAATAAACATTTACAGCGGCGTGGTTGAAGATATGACTCCAGAAGAAATCCAGGAATCTCCCTTAGGACAGCGTCACCCAATCTTGAAGCATTTTAGAATAGTAAATGTGAGCGACATTCCTCCACATTAGTTTAATTTCAAAAAAGTGTAAAACTCAAAGATAATATTGTGTGTACTCCGAAATAGGATTTAAGTGTTCTTAGTAATGTACCATTGTTTTTTTGCACAAGTTAATAATTTTCAGAAATTCGATGGTCTAATGCATTTTATTCTATTGGCTTTATTTTAGTTCCTTAATATTAAGACTTGACTTAGCTTCTTTTTTGCTTCAATTTGTGTGTTCTTTGCCATCCGGAAAAATCCTTAACCATCCAGACCTAATGAGAAATTTTTAGAAGCAATGGAGACGCTTTTTGTCAATTGGACTAACTATAGCTATTTTAAATTTCCCGCGAATCCTACTTCTGTGTGCCATCATGCATCAACCCTTCTGGAATGAAGCTATGTTACCCTACAATTTCTTTTGTTATGAAAAAGATGTATGCTAGATATTAACACCCTTGAAGTTGTGATTTTATGATGAAGTTGACAACAATCTCTGCAGTTTGGAAAAAAGGCAAATTTTGTCCTACAATCAAAGAATAGTTTGATGAAAAGTTGAAAATACGATAAACTTTTGTTCATGGCTTTTGGCGAAAAATGGTGAAATTTTCGAATTGCTCAAAATTCACCAATAACATTCGACAGTGCATAAGTCTCTGGTCTTTCGAAAAAATACGGTAACTACTAAAAAGTGAGAGTTAAATTGTGTAGCATCGATGTGAAGTGTGAAGGAAGCCGACTGACAGCTGATGGCACTGGTAGCTTGACCGTACTGAATCATAATAGGAAAATGCACTGTCGGCAAAAGTTGCATCTGTCTTGGCGGGAATTTCAAAATTGAATAAAAATGCAATTTGTAATTTTCATTTGTTTTTGTTTTTTGGCAACTCCGAAGGATTAATAAATGCAAAAGCGTCACAGCAATTTGAATAAATAATTTATTTGTTCTTAGAATGATAAACGTGGTCTCGGAAGAGGAAAAGTGTACAAGCGATAAAAGCATTCCCCAATCATTTGGACTTTTCAATAGGCAACAAAAAAATGACAATTTACGTTTTTTATTGAAATTTAAAATTCCCGCAAAGACAGATGCGACTTTTACCGAGAGTGCATTCCGTAGTACGATCCAGTACGGTCAAGCTATCATCGTCATCAGCTGTCAGCCGGCTTTCTTCACACTTCACGTCGTTTAGGTTCACACATAATCAGCAAGTTCGTATACATTATCTTCAATATCAAAATTATCAGTTTTTTTTTTAGTTTTCAGTGAAGATTTAGAGAATTCCGAATATTCAAGGAATTCAAGGACTTCAGGGAATTCGACAAATTTCAGAGATTTTAGAGCATGTAGGTAATTCAAGGAATTCGAAGAAGTAAACAGATTTTAGGAATTCACTATAATTAAAATAATTCAAGAAAATTAAAATATTCAAGGATTCCATGGATTTCAGAGAATTCAAAGAAATTAGAGAATCTGCCAAATTTTCATAGCTCTAATTAACTAATAATTATTATCAATATACATTGTTTAAGCTTTGCTCCTCTACAGTTCAAAAATGAGCATTGTCAGAAATTCGATGTCAGATCCGATAGCAGATTTGAAGAATTTGGTAACTAAACTTTTTTATCGACTCGAATAAAATGTAAATGTTTTAGAAATACAAACTTGACGTCTACAATTTGTAAGATAACGAGTTTATGATATTATATAAATGAATAAAGTAGCAGAATATTCACAAGTTAAATAGTTATTCGAATTCTTCATTAATATATCATTCTGTTTTTTCCCTAATTATAAAACATGAGGACTGTTCATACTCTTGTCTTATCGTTCGTGTTTATCCTTAATTATATTAGTGAATATAATAATATATCTATATCAATTTTTTATTTTCTTCTGAACTTTATTTGAGCTTTTCCGAAATAAGTACAAACTGAATCCGAACTTATTCCCGAATAATTCGGAATGTGTGTTACAAATAAAGGAATTTGAAAAGTGAACCTATTGATACGGAATTCGCATGAATTTCTAACACGGAAAGAACACTCCAAACTTTGCGTGTTAAAATTTAGACATGTACCATCTGCATATGCGCACATTTGGGAGTACACCATATTCTGTGTACGTGAATGTATATGCTGGGCATTTGATCAGAATTTGAGGATGTCTATATCAAGACGTTAATTGAGTCGATCATATCTCCCCCTCCCATAATTACCCTTCTTTAATTTCCCAACACTACCCCTTCCCTTACTTTCCCATACCTTCCTGCTACCTCTTCTTTCCTCTCTTCTCGTTACTCCAATCATTATTCATAATATCTCTTCCTTTACCTCCTCCCCGAATTCCTCATAGTTTCCCTAACATCTAACCCCTATATACATTATTAACATCCACTCCCTTTGACTAATCACTTTTATTTCCACACAACTTTCCCCTTGCTTCCACACAGAAACACAGAAGAGGCTTTTCACAACTATTTAAATATATTACCTGTAATGAGTTCACGTGGATGTGTAAGTCCGAAAAGATCCAGAACTACTATCATTTCACTACTACCCCCATACTCCCCTCTGCTCTCTTACCCTAGCCCCTCACATTACTTTGCATCTACTTGCGTCCCCTCCACTCCCCTAAGCCTACTACCCACACTTCCTCGAATATTCCAGTTACTTACCCATCCTTTTTCTACTACCCCTACCCTCACATCTCCTACTTCCCCACCCTCACTCACCCACATTCCCATACTACCCCTCGCCTACTTTCCCTGATTACTCTCTCCTAATAAACCTCACTTTCCTACTACTCCTCCCCTACCTCCACCACCCTTCCTCTACTTCTTCCTCTCATAATCCCTTTACTCTCCCTTTGCATACTCCCCCAACACCAGCTTTCCCAAATTTTCTTCTTCCTACTTCCCATTTCTTTCCCTACTTCCCATTTCTTTCCCTGCTCCCCGTCGCGCGCTTTCCCTTACTTCCTCTACCATAAAACAAACCCTAATATGTACTCCCATTTGTTATGGCGCGTAAGTCTTAGGGTTATTCAAAAGTGACATAAGATATGAATTTTAAAATCAAAAAGATGAACTTTCAACAAGAGCTGAATTTTCAACCAAAAAGGATTTTCTAGTCAATAGAGAAAAAAGATTTCATCCAAAATGTTTAAATTTTAACTAAAAAAGACGATCTTTTTATAAAAAGGTGAATTTTCAACTAAATAGTTGAATTTTCAATCAAAAAGATCAATTTTAAACAATGAAAATTATATTTCTAACAAACAAACAAACAAATTTTCCAGAAAATACACACATTTTCAACCTAAGAGTTAAATTTTTTGAATAAAAAATATAAATTTCAGACTTTTGAAGCCAAAAAGATGGATTTTCTACAAAACAGTTGATTTTTCTACACGAAAATATGAATTTTAAACAAAAAAATTCACCTTAGGCAGAATAATAGGAAAAAGCAGCTGAATTTTTTACCAAATAGTAAAATAAAAAAGTTAATTTCTAACCAAAAAGAAACGAATTTTCAACCAAGTAATACAATTATTTAAAAAATGATGAATTATCATCTGAAGTTATGAATCTTCAACACTGACAATTAATTTAAAAAAACGGTTTATTTTCTGACAAATAGTTGAATGTTTAACAAAGAGGATCAATTATCTGCCGTCTCAACTGTCTCAGGAAACCAGTCGTGTTTTTCGAGAATAAGGGAAGAAACCAAATATCAAATATAAAATTTAAAAATTTTCCACAAAGTATAACCTCAAGTGTAACCTGAAATCGGACAGGGAATAGAAGAGAGCCTGGAGAATATTTTTAAAGATAAGTTCTTTTTTTTCTTAGATCAATTTGTATTAATTTTACTGAAACAAAATTTTTAAAGCTCAAAGCTTCAAATAATGATGAAATTTCTTGATAAAAATTTTAGACTATCGTGCCTCATGTGGGTTTAATGGGGGGGGGGGGGTAAACTCTAAAGATACTTCAAAGCGGTTAAAAACTCAAAAATTAAACTGATGATGTTTCACTTGACGCGCTGTTTTCAAAGATTCCTAAATGCATTTTAAGTTTCCCTTAAACTTGTGATATTTCAGTTCAATTGTTATAAGTATTTGAATATTTCAAGCAGGAGAAAATTTGACATATATGTTTATATATGGCTCTTTATCGAATTTGAAAGAATTAGGTATGCGAAGGAATTTCCAATTGATTTTAATGGTTTGAAAGAAATTCCAAATCTTTTCTTTCTTGAAAATCCTGACATGTTGGGGTAGGGCTTCTTTTTGACAAATTACAGGAATTGATTTTATGGTTTTTTGTTTTGTTTTTTATGACTTTTTGTAATAATTTTCTGATCCCTTTTCAAAGAATTTCCACGCGATAAATCAGGGAAATTACGGTATTTCAGAGGTTTCTTTAACTTATCCGAGATTATCCCTAAAAAATCTTTCTAAATCACTCATTATTCCGAACTCTTAACTTCTATTGCGACGTTATTGGAAATTTTCTTCTTCTAAATATTAATTTCACTGCTTTTGGGATTTTTAAGGATTTAAATCATAATATTACGGAAATTACGGTATTTCAGAGGTTTTATTTTTAACTTATCCGAGATTATCCCCAAAAAAAAATCTTTCTAAATCACTCAATTTCCGAACTTTTAACTTCTATTGCGACGTTATTGGAAACTAATGCAGGCCACATGGTCATCTTTTGTCCTAAAAAAAACAAAGATGGGATCAGTTCGTCTCAACTGTCTCAGGAAACCAGTCGTGTTTTTCGAGAATAAGGG
>CAKNYM010049716.1:1045-11462 GCA_932195095.1 Andricus curvator
ATATCGTCGCCCTAAAGTTATAGTACGCCATGTCCCTCAACTGTCAAACTGAGAATTTGAGGTTCAAAGTTTAACCATAATATACTCTACAAAAACGTTGTCAAATGTCGAAATGAATTTATCGGTAAAAAATAATGCATGATCAAGAACATATTAGCACAACTTTCAATACTATTATGAATGTATTTTATCTGATGTGGAAAATTGGTTTTGGACATGACGTAATATGAGATTCAAAAAATTCATTTTTCCTCAGAATTATAGTACGCCATGTCCACAAAATATTTATAAATGAACTATTTATAATGAAATTCTTAAGTGAAAAGTTTAACAGAATGATAATTTACATTATTCTGATGTGTTACATACCTTGAATTAAATGAGTTATTCGCAAATCATTGACTTTTGAGTAATATTCCGATGGTTACTTTTAAGGTTAAATATATTTTTGAAAATTTTTATTTCTCAAATTGGACTTAGGTTATCCATATGAAATATGCACAACGAAGTTGGCATTTTTCACTTATAGCAATGAAAGAGAGGACATGGCGTGATATAATTCTAACTTTTAATTAACGTCACTATTTTAATTAATAATTATAACAGCTGAGGAAATAAATTTCAGGGAAAAATTGATTAAAAAACAAAGATTAACCCTTACCGAGTCTAAAAATATTAGTAGTTCAAAAATTTCAAAAAGTGGACATGGCGTAGTATAACTCTAGGGCGACGATATATATATATATATATATATATATATATATACAGGGTGTCCCAGACTCAAGTGTCCGGACTTATATAGCTGTATAAAAATATATAAAAAATATATCGAAAATTCCTTTTCCAAAAATCAGTTGAAGCTTTAGTTCTTGAGTAGGTGAATATTTAAGCTGGACCAATCAGGAGCGCGGTATAAGCAGTCGTGCGTACGTGAGCCTGAGTCTTACGCAGTGTATTGAAGCGAGCATCGTGGTGGGGTTAGCGAGGGGAGAACATCAGTCACACACTACGTTGGTCTCTCGCTCACGTACGCACGATTGTTTATACCGCGCTCCTGATTGGTCCAGCTTAAATATTTAATAACTCAAACACTAAAACTTCAACTGATTTTTGGAAAAGGAAATTTCGATTTATTTTTTTTAATTTTTATACAGCCATATAAGTCCGGACACTTGAGTTTGGGACACCCTGTATTGATAGTATTTATTGATTTCAAATCGACCGGCGCTTCTCAGTACATGCGTAGTTGAAAAAGTTGCTTAAAAGGGGGGTGCATCGATAGAAGGCTGAAGCAGCCAATGAACGTCGCTTGACAAAAATAAACTGACGAATCGCGGTAGAGGTGGGGGCCCCTCCAGCCTTGAATTTACGAAACGTGTACATTTCAAGGCCGCGGAAATAGGAGGAAGTTTACTGTAATTATAATTTTTTGAAATTCTGTTTATAAAGAGGTCAGGTAAAGTGGGACACTATTGATCGATACATCTTGGGAATCTATCAAAATCATTTCTCCTTTCACTTGAAAAAACTAATTTTAACATGAGAATGAAAATCTTGTAAAGTCCTGGAATTTTGATAAAGAACCTGTCATTTTGAAAAGGAGCCTGAACATTTGTATTGCTATTTCTTTTTTAGGTTTTAATCATTATTTTAGTACTTTCCTGCTTATTTTACAAATTCGGATTAATAGAAATTTATTAAAATACGTTATGACGATTTGAATAAGGAGGGTAACTGTAATACATGCTACTTTTTTTTTTAAATTAAATATTAACCCTTTTTTTACTATAATAAAAAACTTTTTTTATATTGAAATAATAGTCGGAAAGTCTTTTACAATTATTAATACTATTCACAGTACCGATGGAAATTATCTGTTGCCTACTTTTTGAGCTGGTTCTAAAGTGCCTAATTTTTACATTCTGACCCTAATGAAAAGTTACTGGTTTCATGTAAAATTTGTCTTAGTCAGGTTTCATCAGATCTTCACGTTTTGAGGCCCCCTGAGTCAGAGAAAATGAGTTTTACGAAGGTGTCTGTCTGTCTGGATGTCTGTCTGTAGTAGTAGGTCGTAGGCACGATAACTTTCGAAAAAAAGATCAGATTGAGTTGTGATTTGGCACACTTTTTAAAGGCCTCAAAAGGAAGAACAAGTTCGTTAACCAGCTATTTTGGATGAAAATTCAAAAATTGAGAGCATTTAAAAAATTTTTGAGAACATAAAAAAAAGATAATTCACATAATGAAAAATAAATAAAAAATTTCATTTTGCGGTCAAACCACGCAAAATACGAAAAAAGATTATTAGACAAAAATTATCCAGCCAAAAAATATCTACATATTTGTTGTTAATTTTTTTTATAGGACGCGTAGTTTCTGTTTTAATCGTAAAAAAATAACACTAACAATAAAAAAATTAAATTTTTGGAAAAACAACAGAAGGTACGAAAAAAAGTGATTAACAAAAGTTGTTAACCTAAGGAAGGTCTACAAATTTGTTATGAATCAAATTCAGATAGGATTTTTGAAATGATACATTTTCCAGAATAGTTGAGAATCCAAATTAGTGCAAAATAAGGTACAAATATTAAGGTAGTCGTAATAAATAAAATTTTGGCAACACGCACCTCAAAAGTTGACGTTTTCATGCTTCTAAATTGTGCCTAAAGGACCTTATTTGAGCAGACTGTGTGCGAACAATTTTCGCGCATGCGCAGTTTAAAGATGGCTTACTTTAGGCACTTGTGAAAAAGCTGCGCATGCGCACTTTCGAGATGAGGTACTTTAGGCACTGGCATAGGTAACTCTAAACACTGGTATTGGTATCTTCTTGAAATAAATTTATATTAAATTGAACAAATCTGTTTGAGATTGAAGTTTTGTTTTTAGGGTTACGTAGCGCTTCTCCCGGGAAAAAAAGCTTGAGCGCCAAAATTTTTTTTCAAACATTTTTTTTTTTAAATTTCTTTACTTCACTCTATGCAATATAAAATTAGTATTTTTCGTTACCTCCTGCTAACAAAATTTTTTCGGACGGGCGTTGCTAAAAATAGAGACTCTCGGTTTCCTTTCTCTGCCCCCCCCCCCCTCCTGCCCAGTAACAGAAGTTTTGGTGGGACTAACGTTACAACTAGACTCTCCACCGTACGACGAATCACTACTTAACTTGGACATGATTTCGACTCGCAAAACAAATTTCGCGCATACAGGTGGTAGTTGGGTGTACAATCTAAACATTAATAATACAAACAATAAAGTAGTAAGAGAACTACGAGAAACTATGCACGTAAGGAAACTAGATATTCTATGTGTACCTGAGAGGAAAAACAAGGGTTGCGAAAGTAGAAACATAGAAAATGGGGTGTTGAAAGGCGGTTTTGAAATATGGTCAGGAGTAGATAGTGAATCGCATGGTAGTCAAAGGGTCGGTTTGATTACGAAGGAAAAAGCAAGACAGCATCTCAAAGATCCAGAATATGTATCGCCCAGATTGCTGTGGGTTAGAATGAAGGTCGGAATCAGAAGATTATTTATCATTGCGTGCTGCGCCCCAGTTGATAGCGATTCGAGAGAAGTCAAAGACGCCTTCTGGGACACTTTAAATGATACAATAAGTACTCGCGATCAAGGTGAAAGAATAATTCTGCTAGGAGATATGAACGGATGGGTCGGCGTCCAACATCAGGATACAGATAAAGAAAGGGTACTAGGTAAATTTTGGGATTCAAGCAAAAACTATAACGGGGAAAAGTTAGTTAGCTTATGCTTAGAAAAAGGCCTATTTATTACAAATACTTGGTTTCGACATAAAATGATCCACACTATGAAGCGCTTATAAGCAATAAAGATATTGAGGGCGCGTGGACTTTGTTACGGGATATCATTGTTAAAACTGCAATTGAAGTGTGTGGTACGGAAGTGGTAGGAAGAAAGTCTGGTGATGCGTGGTGGAATGATGAAATTCAAGCAGCCCAGCAAGAAAAGAAAAAAGCGTACAAGAGAACATTAAACATCACACGTCTTAGACACAAAAATAGGAAAGTTAAACGACTAGTCAGGGTGAGTAAAGATAAAATCAGAATAGAAGAGGAGAAGAAAATACAAAACGGCTTTGAAGGAATTATGAAACTATTATTTAAACTGATAAAGGAAAGTAAAAGTACAGAGTTTGTCAGCATGAGAAACAGCAAAGGTGAAATGCTATATGACATAGACGGAATAGTAGACGCTTTAAGAGCCTCTTTTAAAGAATTATTAGGAGGTGAAGATATAGGGCAACAGAACTGCGAAACAGAAAATAAAGCATTAGAAAGACCAATTGAAAAAGTCTGTGTCATTGAGGCTAGAGATATAATTAAGAACTTAAAAAACGGTAAGGCTGCCGGTGTAGACGGTATTAGCGTTGAAATGCTTAAATACAGTGGCGAGTACATACCTCACAGGTTGTGCGAATTGATTAATTTATGTATCGAGATGGGAGAAGTCCCACACGATTGGAGAAAAGCGATTATCGTACCAATATACAAAAGAAAGGGAGATAAAAGCAACTGCAGTAATTACAGAGTTATCAGCCTACTAAGTACCGTAAGTAAAATATACTCAAAAATAATTATTCGTAGGGTAATGGAAATCACAGAAGAAAAGATATGGGAAGTCCAAAGTGGATTTATGCCAGGAAGATCATGTACAGATCAGATATTTAGCCTAAGACAGATCACAGAAAAAAGCTTGAGAGTAGGAAAGAAAGTTTTCTGTGCATTTATTGACCTAGAAAAAGCATTTGACAAAGTAAATAGAAATAAACTTTGGGAAGTCCTTAAAGAGTACGGAGTAAATGGAGGGCTCCTACAAGCAATAAAAACAATATATACAGGTAGTAAAGCGAGTGTAAGGGTAAATGGGAAACTGAGTGACTGGTTCGATATTATGCAAGGCGTGAAACAAGGATGCGTTATGTCCTCATCGCTATTTATCATATTTATGGATAAGTGTCTAAGAACGGCCCTCTTCGACGAAGAAGGTGTAGATCTCGAAACAGTGACGGTACGTGGGTTAGCTTTTGCAGATGACGAGATTGTTATGGCAGAATCAGTCGAGGACTTGCAAAGGATGTTGAATAAACTTAATACAAGCATGAAGAACATGGGCCTCAAAATTAACGTAAATAAAACAAAAATCATAATGTTTGAAGGAAAAACTAAGAAAACAATGTGCAACATTGTCCTAAATGATGAGAGATTAGAACAACTTGACAAGTACGTATATCTGGGTAGCTGACGGAAAAATAGATGGGGAGTTAGATAGGCGCATAAATAAGGGTAAGCAGGTTATCGGTAAAGCAGGGTCCATGCTCAGAAATAAAAACATATCAAAAAAAGCTAAAATGGCCATACATAATTCTATATTCGTACCGACTGTACTATACGGTAGCGAGACATGGACCTGTCAAGAGAAGGAAAGGAGTAAAATCAGCGCATGGGAACGAAATCAGTTAAGATGGTTCGGTCATCTTGAAAGAATGAAAGATGAAGGACTGACCAGACAAGTGTATGAAGGTAAAGTAAATGGCAGAATGCCCAGAGGTAGACCGCCGGATTAGTGTTGCGGAACGAACGTGTCATTTAAATAAATAACACGAGAATTCCAGATCAATATAAAATATGTATACCTAACACCTACATACCTATGTACCTTATACCTATATACCCACCTAAACAGTACTATTTTCCAACCGAGCAAGTCACGCCTACCCCGAAAGGGAAATGGCTTCATAGTATAATAATAATAATAATAATAATAAATAAAGTCCGCGACTCCACTCTGTGGCCGTATTCGTCAAACCCCAGCAGTAGCAGTGGGCTGACTTCACGCTGCCCACTTCTACTGACGGTCCCCGCGCGCCGAGTGAGGCCGACGCAGTTCAGTCAGACGACCGGTCCTTCTCCCGCGTCCGTGCTGGTAGTACCTCAGTAGCACCAAACGCCGTTGATTTCTTGCCCTTCTAAGTAATATAAGCGTATACCTAAATCTAGTATATATAGACAGGATATACATAAATATAAAAAGAAATTAAGATTCGACTAGAACTTCGAGTTCCTGTGGGATCAAAGCAGCATAAGTCCTCACCGCCATTCTTTTGAAGGCCAAGGTAATTTGAACGAATTTAGAAAAGTACGATTTATATTCTCTCTCCCGAATCGAGGGTTGTGGTCCCGAACTCCTGCGTGGACAGTTCGCTTCCCTTTGCAAGGTGAAAGTTGTCTGTTAATGCTGGTATTCAGTCTCATCCCTCCTCGTGAGCTAGAACAATCGCAAACGAGGCCCTGGAGGAGCTCAATGGGTGCTGGCGATCAAAGACCTGTCCGGGGACTGGAAGTTGGGCGTGAATAAGAACTGCTGGCTGAAGTGACGGCCGGAAGTGGATGGTCTCACGGACTTCCAATAACCCTGTGAGCTAGGAGTGGGTCAATTCGGTAGTCAGCGACGGTAGTCACACTCGGTTCTATACTCGGGATTCCTTTCTTTCTTTCCGGTAGATGCCAAGGAAGCATCTGAACGCTCGACAGCGAGCCCGACAAAAGGAGCAGCGAATCAAAGAAGAAGAGCGCGAACTCACTCTATTAGAGGATGCCCGGAGGGCCGTCGAAAAAGCCGTACTGGAGTCTTTACCAGAATCAGGTCCCGCATTCCCTGCAATTAAATGTTCAGCTGAGGTAGCTCCTAGAATTTCCTGCCCGGTAGCCTCAGGTTCTGGACTCTCAGCGACGCCTTCGAAAACTCACACGGACATAAGAAACCTTGAACTGAGGTATCAGATTTATTCCAGGAACCTGGACAGGCTCCGAAGATCAGAAACGCTTGAAGGAAACCCGGATTGACCCCCAAGCAGGAGGAACGTTTGGTTACAATCCACGTGGAAAGATATCGAGTGACCTGGCCACTACCCCGTTCGTTCACAACTTAGACTGGCCGCCTCCACGATCTCCAACATCCCATTCAACTTTCGAGGTATTTGATGAACCCAGAATGACAGATGCCAGCACCCAATACGAAGATCCAGGGCTGCGAAGAACCGTGGATTCATCGACTCAAACTGATTCAGGCGAAGAAAGTGAGCTGGGCAATATCCATGCCGAAGAAGCCCGTAAGAAGGCCGAGCCAACAGTAGCCTGAGGGGAGATAGTCAAACGTCGATCCGTCACACCTGAATGTGATTGGTTACTGGGACATGACCTTGCGCTGAGTCCAGGCCCGTTGGGAACTCCTAGTAAAACTCCTGGAACCCAAACATCTTCTACCCTCACAGCAAGGGATATCGGTGGGATATCCCATTTATCTCCCACGATATCTCAGGCATATCCCAGGAGATTCCAGGGACATCACGAATGATATCCTACGGGGCGGAAATCTCGATATCCTTGGAATGTCCCAAAGATATCTCAGAATATGCTGAGGATATCCCATTAATGTCCCAATTTTTAAAGTCCGGGATATCTCAAATTCCATAATTCGGGACATCCTAGGATATTCTTACGATGTCCCATATTTAAAATGCAGGATGTGCCAAGGATGTCCCCAAGATATATATCCTAATTATATAATTTTTTATAATATTATAAAAAATTCATATATGTACCCTTTGCAAATCATTTATACTCTTCGTGCTTTAAATAAACAAACTCATCATTATTTAAAAAAATATATTTTCCTGGAGCTACAAATAAGAATCGAAGATAGTATGTAGAGCCGTCCTCATACCTTTTCAGTCTTGTCTTTTTCAACACTTGTGACTCGTTGTTGACCGTATAGGTCGTTTTACTACGTTTGCAAAATTGTTTTTTTAGATGATTACTTCTTTACTCCGTGTCTAAATGCAGGTAATATTGTATAGGTATATGTATTTATTATGCTTTTCTATATGGATATGTGTAGATTTAAGTGCAGTAGATAAACATAAAATTAAATCAAAATTTGGCAAAATCGTGAAAAAGCTAAACAAATTTCACATTAGTAGGTATATCAATTTTAATGAATTTATGCATGCAAGCCATGCAAGTTGCAGGTTGAAAAATATCAGAAGTTTCGGCTTTTTCTACATTACAATCAACTTAACCTCAAAAGTGCACAAAATGTATAAATGTATAGTTTAACGAGTTTAATCGATTTTACAATGGAAAAAAAATCATTAGTAACAAAAGTAATAAACAAAAATTGTTATTCAATAAAATGAAAAATAAACTCAATTAGTTAAAACAGAAATAGTGATCGGTGAACAGTACGTGGATAGAAGGTTTGCTTTTCAAACAGTAATATAAATAAAATTGAAATAGGTAATAATAAAAAGCTAATGTAAAACATGAAAAAATAAATCAATTAAATGGACATCAAAAATGGTATCAAATTTTTCATGAGTTTTATCCATTGCCACAGATATCCGCGGATACGCATATCTAACCTGCAGCGAGCTTTCATATACATATACCTAATACATGTAAAATATACATTAAAAATGTCTTAAAAGCAATAAAATTGGTGTTCTTATATATTCCTTTTTATTTCTTGAATGGAAATCCACTAGTAATATAGTAGAATATCAGCAGAATTTTTTACTATAATATCGGGATATTCGTGGGACATTTTACTATAGTATTGAGATATCCTGTGGACATTCCGTGCGGGATATCGTCAGAATATCCTGTCACGATATCCTCCGGAGCGGAAATCTCGATATCCCTGGAATATGCCAGGGATATCCCGGGAGATTTATGGGACATTTTTCAGGATATCACATATCCTGCCGAGATATCTTAGGGATATGCCAAGGATATAATTTTGTTGTGAGGGTACCGACAGCATTTTTCTCTCAACTTCATCGTTGGAGCCAAGTCCGCAGACAACCCCGGACAACTTAGCTGAGACCTGCAAGCCAAGGAAGGTACCTTTCAAAAAGGTGCGAAGGACAAGACTGCTTTCTCAGAAAGTGTCGCCGAAGAAAGCGAGCTCCCCGAGGGAGTTCTTTGGGGTTTGCTCAGCGTCCAGGGTGCCCAACGGAAGGAACTGTTTCCAGGGAAGGAGACTCTGGGTAAACAAAAAGAATAAGTCGCCCCGAAGAAGAGGGCATCCTCAGCGAAACCGGGTGCATCTACCCAGCATAATCCAACTCACGAACGGTTCGCCTACGTTCGGTGGTAGTACTACCTGACACCAAACGCGACTAATTAACTCCAAGCCAAACCAAAAACCGAATTAATCAGTCCTTCTCAGGGCCAACAATTGTTTAACGAAGGTTGTTCTTTGTTTATGCAAACGGAAAACAATTTACAATAATTGTACCTTACCTCTTCATTACGAGTGCTTGGTAACAAATATTATATAATGTTTTAAAGATTCATGAAATCTGATTATATTACTTGAAGTGGGAAATTCATTGAAATAACTTATTGAGAGCCTTTAAAATCCTTAAAAATTACTTAAATCTATTGGAAGTCTTCTGAAATTCCTTGAAATGTTTTCAAATATATCTTGCCTTAACCCGATGAAGTTAAAAAATATTGATTGATACTTCGGATAGTAGTAATTTCAAAAATTGAGAAAAAACTTTGTTTCTATGGATTCTATTTTTTCAGAATGATGGAAGCAAATCAAAATACTTATCTAATTATAGCCATATAGAAGTCTTTATAACGTTATTAAAATATTTTATTCTAATTAATGAATATCAACGTTATACTATAATTTTGGATAAATGGATTTTCTATATTTTAGTATACTTTAGTTATTTTTCTATTTGTATTTTATTAAATAGATATCAAATCAACTTGTGAAACATAAATTCTGTCAACCCGCTCCACAAGCATCGAGAGTCGAATTTTGGATTATCGATATGATAGAAAATTGTATGCATAACTCGGGTAGTGATGGGCGCTGCTCGGTATTTCACAGTCATGACCAAATCCTGACCAGTCATGACGGTAAATGTTGGTAAAACGCGGTCAAACCCAAATATCTCCACCAGGAAAGGTTTTTTTAGAGAAAAAAGTGGTTTAGTTATTAGGACATACGCTATGCTAAACTTGTATAAAAAGTGTTTGGATACTAAATGTTCCAGTTATTCTCAAAATAATAGCAGACAATACTTTTGGCAGTTACGCGCGAGTTTCAAGTGGAATTTAAAACTGACACTTCATAAATTGACAAATTACATTGAAAATGTGTCACATTTATTAAGAAATATTTTTTAAATAATAGTTAGTAGTATGTTAAGTAATTTTAAATAAAAATTGCATTAATATTATTTCTAAACGCTAAAGTCAGTACTTCGTATCTTGTAGGTTATGATCGCAAATGAAAATACTGTTTTTTTCTTTAACTTGTAATATAATGTAGATACCAATTGAATTATTAATTTACATTTAGT
>CAKNYM010049716.1:16881-29943 GCA_932195095.1 Andricus curvator
CTGAGGACGCGCTACGTAGTGGTGATAGGAAACCCACCGAGTAGATGGTATTTTATTATATTAAATAATTTAAGATTTAATGTTAATTTATTGTTAATTTAGTAGTGAATTCTGTGTAATCGTCGTATTTTACAGAGTTTATTTATTATTGATCAGACTGATAGAATGACCAGTAACAAAAATCCTCTTCCTCAAAAGTCTCCTCATACTCATTGTCTATTTCTTCCTTCTTCTCCTTCTTTTTGAATGCATTGATGGTTTTGTTAAAATGTTTTAGATTTTTTGCTACAAAAACAGCCTTTGCTAACTTTTCTATTGATAATCTATTCCTCTTTTTTGTGTGGATATGACTAAAAGCGATAAAACTTCTTTATTATAATAATTGACTTATTGAATTTCTTCACATATAAATAATAACAAATAATAAATTATTTATTTACAAAAATTACTCATAAATCTACATTCATAATAATAAGATATTAATTTTATTTTATTAAAAAAAAAACAGTATTTTCATTTAGGGAATATAACCTATACGATACACAGTACTTAACTCAATGTGTAAGTGTCATATGCATTGAAATGTTATTCAAAATAACTTAGCACACTAGTAACAATTATTTTAAGAATACTACTTAATGAATGCAACAGATTTTCAATGTAAGTTGTCAATTTGTAAAGTTCATTTTCAAATTCCCCTCGAAACTCGCGCGAAACTATCAAAAGTGTCGTCTGCTACGCTCAGCTTTTCAGCATTTTTATTATTTTGAGAATAACTGGAACATTTAGAACCGAAAAACTTTGAGTGCAAGTTCAGCTTAGGGTATGTCCTAACAACTAAAACTAAACGACTTCTCTCTATAAAAAAAAACCCTGATGGAGATATTTGGGTCTGACCGCGTTTTACCAACTTTTACCGTCATGACCGGACATTACCGGTCAGGTCAGGTATTAGACAGTCAGGCCGAGCAGTGCCCATCGCTAGACTCGGGTCGAGGGAATATACTATTCTTTTGAAGCAGAAGTAACAGTTGAACAATGATTGATATCAACCAACCTAAAATTAATAGTAGATTGTACAACAAGCGGGATACAGCGTCGATTACCAACGAGCATGAAGTTTGCTACGCCAGCGTAGCGAGCGTAGCGAGCGTAGCAAATCATGCGAGTTGGTAATCGACTACCCCGCTTCTTGCACACGATGCTCTCCCCAATCACCGCGCCGGAACGAGCGACCACGTCCGTTCAGAAGAATCTAAGTTGCGATGCGTAGTTTCAGGAAGAAGGGGTAGATTGAGGATGCTCATGGCATCACTTAGTTTTCTAGAGGACTGAATACCACATTACTTCGATGTAACGTCACCAATCGAGTAAATACTAACTTGAAGCGAATTCGGTTATCCTGCACTAATCACATATTGTTTTTGAAAAAATTTGCTACTCCAAACAATGCCCATCTATTACCAACATTTAAACAATTAAAATTGTTTAAAAAGTCATGGGGGATATTCAAATTGTCCATTAGTAATTGCTGAAAATTAGCAATAATACGTAAAAATGTATTTTATTTTATTTTTGGGGCGTTGTGGGGGAGGGAAGGATCGGCTTAAAATGAAAGTTATTGGTATGGTTTTATTTCCTAGAAACTTCTCTTCAATTCCTGAAAAATTTGGCAACTTTCGATCAAACCCTGAAGTATCAGTCCAATTTTTTAAAAATGTCAAATTTTCCCATGTTAAATATATGGGATTTTCAAGTGCCCGGTAAAATAAAAATTTTTTTTCTCCGGAACTGGAAACTTTTTTGTGAGGAGGGGGGTTTGGTGTCTTGCCCACTAGAGTAAAAAAAAAATTTGCAATGCATTTTTGGACCAATCTAATATTCGCATTCAACTTCAAAGACAGAATATTCCAGGTTCAAGTATTTTTTATCTGGAAATATTTTTTCAACTTGAATTTTCAAATAAATTATTTGTAGCAACTGCTTTTAGTTTCCTTTAAATTTTGGAGCTTCACAATTTTATCAGAAATCACAAATTAATTTAATAATTTAATTGAAAATTCAAATATTAGAATTTGAACTTGAAAAATTTAAATATAAATATTTAAATTAAGCCTTTTTAAATCCACATATTTATTAAATGTGTAAAACAAAAAAAAATAAAAATATATATCCCTCAGTTAGCCGTGGTTTCTCAGCGAAACAGCTCGGCTGAGATTTTGTCGACAAGATCCAAGCTCTTCGATGGCTCAATTGACTAAGACGTGCGGCAAATATTTAGGTTTAGACTCAGGTTTAGGTAGTTTAGGTAGGGTTCGAATCCCCAGCGGGTGTGATTTTTTAATGCGTTTGATCGTGCGATTATGTTTGTAAGTGACCGTGCGTGCAATTGTATAATTTCGAAAATAAATGAGGTGCAGCGACGATATACAAAACAATTATTTTTGAAAATTTATTATTATATTACATCATCTGTTCCGAGCTGCTATACCAAATAGATCCCAGCTAGGACTGGATGGGACCCGGATAAATCTCTCCAAGCGTATTGTACAGGTCCCGGATCAGTCCAGATACGAAATTGTATGCCGAATAGACTCGGCTAGGGGCGGATAAGACCTGGATAAAATTTCCAACCGCTCCATATAGGTCCCGGATAGACCCGGATATGAAATTGCATTGCCGAGTAGATCCCGGCTAGAACCGGATAGAATTTTCAACCGCTCCATATAGGTCCCGGATAGACCCGGATATTAAATTACACTGCCGAATAGATACCGGCTAGAATTTCCAAGCGCCCCGTGTAGATCGCGGATAGACCGACATACGAAATTGTATGCCGAATAGATCCCGGATAAATTCCCGACTCTATCCAGGTTTTATCCGGGTTCTATATGGTATTTAAGCAGGGGGAGCATTCTTCAAACGAAATTGCATTTGATTATATTCGAAATAGTCACCAGGTATAGAAAAGGCTGATTTTCATTTATCTTCCTCTGCTATTCCATTTGGTGAAAATCACTTGCCTAATTTAAAAAAATAGTTTGAGTCTCCTAACTAATCAATTATTTCATCAATGTTACGAAATGGATAATTGTGTGATATCGTTTCTTCATTTAGCTTTTCCGGGCGCGTCGCGTTTTTTAGGAAGTACGCATAATAAACTATTATAATGAGCATTTGAGTCACCTATTATTCCCATTTCTAACATATTCTTTATTTCTGACCTAATTTCCTCCTGTAGAATTGTTGGATATCTATACGGTTTCTCGTAAAAATGTATGTTGTCTGTTGTTCGGATAGAATGTGTTGTTAGATAAGTAAGAGGTAAAGGGCCACCAGGTAATGCATAAATGTCATGGAAGGATTGTATTATCAAATAGTATTTCCAAATAGTAAGGTGCCAAGGGTTGACCATCTTCTTAAAATTTAGTGAGCATAATGATTCCGTAAGTCAAATTTACGAACGCTATTCCTTCCTTAATTTTTTCTTGAGATCTTTTAGGTAAAAAGGTTTTAGAAGCTATAACGTTTTTTTTCCATATGGTCATAAATGAAGCCAGTCTGTCTGAAAAGTCCATCCCTGGAATACCATTTGCTGAGAGATTGCAACTTTTATCGAATATTTAAAGTTTATTTACTTTCTCAAAATGATTTACTTTAAATGCATACTTTGAAAACATAGTATCATCTGTCAAGCCTATTATTTTTATAGGAATGAATCACTCGAATTTTACACATAATAAATGTTCTTTAATTAGAGAAACATATTTACCTGTATTCTTTAAAAATCGACCTGGTTTAATACCTTTCATTTTTAAATCCACTACACGGTCGAAAAACTTTAATTCTTAGTCAGTCACGTTCTCTTCGTTTTCTGGAGGCCTGCTGGTTGAGGCTTGGTTGTGAAAATTTTTGTTTTCATGTAGCAATCTTCTTCCTTATGCCCTGGTCATTTACAATTTCCACATGACACTTTGTTCTGACCTGCAGAAGTAATTTCATCTTGTTTTATGTAACCATTGTTTTTTGTTGGTAATGGTATTGCTGCTTGATTTTTTCTTCCTGTTCTAATTGCTGCGTCGACATCATGAGCTATAGAAAATGTTTTGTTTAGAAATTTTGGATGTTGAGGTCTTGTTCTGATTTCATATTCTTCTCTTACGTTTTGTAGAAAAGCATCAACTCCCAGTTAACTTTCTAATCCTTGTCGAATATTTATCTCAACAGAAGATATTTTTAAACCATCTAAATAATGTCGAATTGCATCTTTTATTTTAAGGAACCTATTAATGAATCTGTCTAAACCCACCGTTGCTCCCATTTGACAAGTTTCTCGTTGTCGATCAAGAGAAATGTTAGTCTCTGTTTTTCCGAATAGGTTTCTTAGTCTATTATATAAATCCTCGTAGTTGGCAACACCATCTATTCTTACTGAGCCGGCTGCTCGTCCTCTTAGTTTTTTAGCAATGATTTTGTCCCTCAACATTTGGCTTTCATTCGTTTTCGTTCTAGCTTTTGCATTTTCAATTTGCTGAATAAAGTTTTCACAGTTAGTTCCATCAAAGTCTGAAACCAAGTTGATGGTTGTTTTAAAATTGAATTCAGCTTCATCCTTACTTGTTGAATTCGAATATTAATTTTCATAATCCCTGTTTTAATTCTTTACAGAACCTTCTAAGCTATCTAATCGTGCAGTGGTTCTCTCTAATTGTGACATTATTAAATTTAGAGCATCATTTACTGAAGTTTTCGTGGGAGATACAGGTTGTGTTATTTTTGTGTGTAATTTGGGAATAGGAAGAAACCCTCTCGATTCCGAGGTTATTTAATTGATAATATAAATTATACAAAATTCCTTGCCTTCTGATCTTAGGCAGCATAGTGTTAACGCTATCGAGTCTGGACTTCAACAAAATTTCGATTAGTAAACATTTCCGCTCGGTGTATTGAACTCTACAATGGAATCTGCTTACTATTCGCACGGTGGTCGGGAAGCAAAAAAAAGTCTGCTTGAAACACCTAAGAAAAGTGAATGTGGCATGCTTTTTCTGGTACCTAGGAGTGCTCAAAAATCGTTGAGACAAAATCTGAACAGACCCTGTTCGCGAGAAAATCACTTTTTTGTTCAGTCAAAAGTACCAATAATCAGTTTTTTGAGAATATCTCCTCAGGGATGTATTTTATCACAAAAGTTATTCTCATATGATTTGTAGAGAAATAAATTATCTTTCGAACAAGCCCTATAATTTTAAAAAATATTCTTTGGTTACCGAGATAGAGCGCATATTAGTGAAGTCAATCAGTGACAAAAAATCGGTATTTCCGAGATACCTTTTCAGGAATTTATTTTATCCATAATATGATTATCGACATTTGTAGAGGACTCAATTACCTTTAAAGTGAGCCTTCGAACATTCAAAAATATTCAAAAGCCACCGAGATAGAGCGTCTCAACGTGGACTATTTTTGATCAGTTTTCACGAAAATCGTTGAAAATCAGTTTTTACAAAATTTCTCATGTCTTAAGGTGCTAAAAAAAAGTCGAATCAAGATCTGAAATAATTCTATTCGCATGTAAATCATAGACTCAGTTAAGTGAATTATTTATATTCAAGGCATACAGTATGGCATACAGTACCGTTTTCTGGAACGGTTTGGCACCTCTTTTGGGTCGAGAAGCAGCATTCAGATGGCCTCAGAAGTTGATAATATTTTCCGAAAAACTACCAGAGTGAGATCTTTGAAGGAAATGCATGTCAAAAATTATTGAAAAATTCAGATACCCTTAATGATGACAGAATATATGGTGATCTTGTTTCACTCGCTGTTGTGCCTTATATATCTGCTTTCAGAACGATGGATAAAATTGTTAATGCTTGCTTCTCAACGAAGAGAAATAATTCTCTCCAAGATATCGACATACTCATTGATCAACTGTCGAAACATCTTCTATCAGTGAACGTAACAGAAAAATTGAAAATACACATCCTGCTGAAGCATGTAAAGCAATCGCTTGAATTACTCAGTAATTCAGATGGTTTGGGATTGTGGTCTCAACAGTCTGGAGAGTCACCTCAATTGCAGATTCTTCTTATGGAAAGAGATTGAAAGATGCAGTCGTTGAATTTTCTTCGATTCATATTTAAAACTTGGAATGCATCCTTTTTTTCATTTGTGGCATTATTTGAAGTCATCATCTTATAGTTCATTCGTCGTTTGAGAGAATATTATTGTTCAAGAGTTGAAATAAAATCGAAAAAAAAATGGGGCCAGTCTATGATTTATATGCGAATAGAATTTTTTTAGATCTTGATTCGACTTTTTTTTAGCACCTTAAGACATGAGATATTTTTAAAAAACTGATTTTCAACGATTTTCGTGAAAAATGATTAAAAAGGGTCCGCGTTCAGGCGCTCTATCTCGGTGGCTATTGAATTTTCAATAGCTCATTTTGAAGGTAACGGAGTCCTCTACCAACACCGATGATCATATTATGGATGAAATACATCCCTGAGGAGATATTCTCAAAAAACCGATTATTGGTAGTTTTGACTGAACAAAAAATTAATTTTCTCGCGAACAGGGTCTGTTCAGATTATGTCTCAACGATTTTTGAGCACTCCCAGGTACCAGAAAGAGAATGTCACATTCACTTTTCTTAGGTGTTTTAAGCATACTTTTTTTTGCTTCCCGACCACCGTGTTCGAATAATCAGTCGGACTCTTGCGACAATAGATTACAGTTAACTATTAATTTACCTTGTAATATTAGTGTACCAGCTAGTAATTTATTTCACTTAACTGTCGGTTCAACTTTAATAAACAATATCTTTTTTGCTTAACGACGAAACATGTATCGCAGAACATACTATAGTGAAAATGTATTCGGACACCCTAAGCTTAAGCCTCACTAACGACTCCATCAGATCATGAATGCGTGTTCATTGAGTTTCCTGTGACTGTAGCGAACCTGCTGACCATAAACTAACCCAATGGTCGACGAGCTTGCAAAATCGACTCATATTTCGATTGCAGATTGCAGGAAGTCAATGTCGCAGGACAGGAGGACGAGGTTTGACAGTAATAAGGGGAAGAGAGAGGGTTTCAACACCCTTCCCTCTGCCAGGAAAAGACGCGTTGGCCCGTGAACTCGGAGATAACGCAAAATTATAGGCTGTGCACTGTTAAGTCCCCACATATACTGCCTTTTCAATTCCTCTGCATCCCCCTGACTTACTATATATTATTTATATACAATACTAGGCGTAATGGCCAGAAACGGCTACTGAGCGAAAACAACGAACACAACACGTTCTGATCATTGCAATACCACAACGTAAAATTAGAGTTTTGGCTCTTGATAAAATGACCACAATGCATGCTGACATTACTTTTTTTACCCTAACACTTTCTGGCAATTTGGTTTGCCTCATATTGCTATTTCAAATTCAAATTATTTTCCTGAAATTAATATTAGGGAAAACTAATACGAGGTGGATAGAAAAGCTTTTGAAGTCATAATATTGATTAATTTTGAATATGAGGGAAAAATATTACATGGAAAATGAAAGCTGGCACATTTATTCTTCGGTTTCTCTCCGTAATTGGTAAATATCACTTATTTTAAAAACAATTCAGATCAGAGATATAATATATCACACGCACGCGTCTTTTTATTATATACAAGCCTGTATTCAGAAAAAATCATAATTTTGCAAATTTCAACATTTCCATTTATTGAGACCCCAGGACAAACGCTTTTAGCGTTTTCGAACCTCGGGCGAGAATCCAAGAGCTCAATTATTGAAGGATATTGTATGAAAATTCATGAAACAATATTCCAACGCCGTTATTCAAAAACCTTTTTTTTCAGTCCCATATCTGACCAGCGGTCAGATTTGCACTAGAGCGGCTAGATAAGTAAGTTCTTGTCGGGACCGTTTAAGGCGTTGTTCGGATTTTACATTCTTTTTGACCAGAAAAATTATTTATGTCTAGTTAGACGTAAATCTTGAATTCCAACAGCGAATAAATTAAACAAAAATTTCAAATGTCTCTTTTTTATTGAAGCAAGTATTTCACCAAGCATTCATGAAATAAAAACAAAAAATAGTAAAGCATTCGGTAACTGGAATATTAAGGATATTAAAAAATAGATTGTTAAAAAATAGATGCATGGTTTTTGATACAACATACGTGTAATAGAATTGATTTTACACTACCGAAACTAGATCAACACAAACGATGACAAACACAAAATAGACAGAAAAATAAGGTTAATTTCAGGGAAGAATGAATGAAAAAAAGAATTAATCCTGATCTGTAGTAAAGGCTACATATAACTAAAAGTGGGCAAGATAAAAAGCCACAAATGTGCCAATATAGGCGACGTAGTGCAACCCCCGCTAGGAAGAAGGGACATGACGGAGGAGAAGACAGCTGGGAGAGATGAGTTAGACATTCGGAAAAGAGGACAAAAATACTTTTGGCGGAGCATTAAAATAAAATAAAAAGTAAGAGAAGAAGCGATTAGAAAAGAATAAAATCAAGTTCAGGAGGAAAAAAAGCTTGAAGGAAGGAAAAAGTGCAGACAGAAATATAAGGAACACCGAAAGAAAATAGCATTATTGTGGAACCAGACGCTATTAGAGATTAGAAAGAAAAGACAGGAGAGACAGGAAGCAGAACAGTAAAATACAACAGGTACCGGGAATATTAAAATTAAAACAGCTAATTGACGCAAAAGAGGTAATGATAAAAAAAGAACGTAAGCCAATAGCAAAGAAAAATAAGTAGGTAAAAGAAGGGAAGCGAAGGACCGAAGACCAGAAGAGGTAGTTGAGACCAATTGAAGAGGCCAAGCAGGATTCTTCTACGGACTGGGTCACGCATGTCTAAAATGTCAATCGATAAACCTATAATACTCTAAACTTACACCACAATTCAAACGGTTTCTTTGACCTTAAACAAACATAACAGAAGAATTTACACGAAACTTTGTACATATTTACACCACAGTTATAGATTATTAAAAATTTAAATAATTAGCCTAATAATAATATTAATTTAATAACTCTTCCAATCGATCGACAACTAAAATTTGATGGAATAAGAGATAGTGAAAAGAGAATAAGATTTCAATGATAAAAGTACATACGGCTATGAGAGGTTAAGATTAAGTCCAAATTAAAAGTGGAAAGTTGGAAGAAGAAAAAATTTGAGAATCGAAAATAAATAGCAATAAAAACAGATAGTTTGAAATAAAATAGAAATGGAGACAAGAGTGGAGAAACTATGTAGTAGTATTTTATTTTTAGACGTAGGATTTTTTATTTTTGTAACAAAAAAGAAGAAGATGAAGGATATCAGGATCTCGGAATGTGGGCACTGCAAGGTGATGGTTCCAGTAGACGTGTAAATTTTTCACGACACTTATTGCATCGAGAGTTCAAAATAGACCAAAAACTACCATACAGTTCTAGATTCACCAAGGGCAGAATATGCTAATGACGGTTGACTGGAAACCCATAAAAAATTCAAGGAGATACTGAGAATAAAATTCTAGAAGGAGGAGACAGTTCCACGGAAGGAAGAGAAAGGAAAAAGAACGACTACAAACCGAAAAGGTCCTGAAGAAGTAAACCTCGTTCCAAACAGAGGAAGAGGGGGCTATAATAAAATTATAAACCCCCCGCATTCACACGTCCCTGAGAGCCAGGGCAAGGACTGGTGAGAGGACCCCCGCCAGACAGCTTTTTAGGCATCGCTACCTGCGTGCCATCGTGCTTCACCCCAATTCACCAGGAGTTACCCTGACACCATCCAGCATCTCCATGACATGCTCTCGGGTTCCGAGCGTCGAGTTTATACACCGTTCGGGTCGAGCAGGTCCCCCATCTTTGCAAGTTGCTCAATAAGCCCAAATAAATGTTACTCATGTCTTTTCTTTGACTTCGCCCAATCTTTCGATCGTCCACGGTAGAAATCTGAGCTAAACACCTGGCTGCGAAACTAACTTTGCTATTGAGCCTGACATCCACTGACCAATTATGACGCCAAAAGTACAACATACCACAAAATTATACTCAGAGTCAGGATTAAATGTGGAATCCCGAACATTCCGTCCGCATCGTCGTACGACGACGAGGAAACTTTCGGCCCGCTATTTTGTTTTTCAAAATTTTGATTCGAGATTTTAAATAAGTCACTTCCAAACCGTAATTTTACCCATTTCTACAAACATCGGATGCATTTTAGTAACGCGAATAGTCACTTTCGGTTCGCCAATTCTTTCAAATTTTTTATTAGATTTAATTTTTTATTAGATTTTATTATATTTGTCTAATTTTGCTAATTTCTTATGTAATCCAGCTAACTGTGCGACGTTACGTAGAGCAAGGCACTTGCCACAATTCCAAATCAAGAAATTTTAGTTCAGGTAAAATTTTGTCATCGCCTTCAATGTTGAGCCTGAAAGCGGTTCCCTCATGTGTGCAGAAAAGGAAACATTGACGTTGAAATTAGGCACTGCTGTCGCACTATGCACAGTAGAAGGCTGCAGCCGAGAAGATCCGTGAAACATCAAGTCGCTCCAAGCAGTTTGAGCAAAGCTGTTCAGATTCGACGAACTCCTAACGTTCGTCCGAAGTCCTTTTTTTTAAATTTCTGGCATGGAAACGAGAAGTATTTTCTTAAGCAAAAGAAACTAACATCGGGTCTGTCGACGTTTGCATTATGATACTTTAAACTTGATGATTTCTCTGACTTCAAAGAATGAGAATCCTTTGGAGATGCAGATGATGAAACTACCCCAACAACTTCCAAAGCCTGCCCACCAGAAAGGCCTGCAAGGTATCTTACAAGGTGTCAAAATGATGAACGAGAAAGTAGACGAAAAGATCATCCCAATTGTCTTTTGGACACTTCAAAGAAGCCAGTACTCCCACAGCTTCACTGAGATCGTTTAACAACGATATTAACGTAGTCCTCATGCACTCTCCCTAGACACCATTGATAGATTAAAGAGTTTGGCCAAGTTACTATTTATAAAGCTCCTATTACTGTCGTATGTTGACAGTAATGTCTGCCATACCCTCTCGAAATTCTCAGCGTCTTCATGACCTGTTTTAAATAGTCATTTTCCGTGTTTTCAACTTTTTCGGTCACCATAATGTCATTATTGTCGTCAAACATTGTCCAGTTTTTTTCCAGAAGAGTTTTTTTAGATTTGTAATCCCGGTAAGCAGGCTTGCATTCAAAGGTATTAAGAATTTAAATACCTATGAAAGCCGTTTCTGTCCATCTTTCTTGAATCCCCGATTAGGCAGCGAAAATATTTAGATTCCAATCCCTTTCAAAGCCGATCTGAGCTGTCAAACGTAACCTAAAGAAAATTAAAAACACAATTTTCGTTTAACGCATTAGAACTATTAGAAGGCGCTTCAGAAGCATGACATTGGCCAAATCTAGTAGGGTTATGCATCACAATATATCTCTTTTTCACGAAACTCTCGCTTTATTCAAATGTGATCAGTTCGAAAAATATAATGTCTTGATAAACAACTTAAAAAAATTAATTTTCATCGCAGCTATCTGTGTAGCAATCAATCTTGACAACGTAAAATGACTAATACTTTATTTTAAAATGCTTTTAACCTCATTATTATTCAAAAATTAGTAAATAAGAACAGCGAAATGTGCAAGTTAAAAAGGGATTAAAAATGTTCTATTTCATGGTCGATTTGGGGTATCCAAAAGTATGAAGAAAAATGTTGTGGCCACTTCTACTGCTTTGTGAATTCAAAAGGCGAAGACAAAAACAGTATCAAAAAGGATTCAATAATTGTCACGTCACCATTGAACAGGGAATTTTAAATACTTTCAAATGTAAGGCTTCTTACCGGGATAGTGTTGCATATTCTCTTAAAATGTTCTTGCTGTTGAGCAACATATTGAGCAAAACACAACCTTATTAGTAATTTAGTTCAAGAAAGAAATAACAAAAAAGCGAAGCGAAAAATACACGTATTGTGTTATGAAAAAAGTGATAGCTCGCGGCGCAAGAATTGTCGCGTAAAGGCTAAACATTCCTAGCGGCTGTCTGCGTAAGGCCGATAAATTTTTTTTTCTTGACACAAACGTGTGGTGTAATATTTTGCATTATCCAATCACCGAGACGAAAATAAATTTTCCAATGTGTGTAGTTTTATTTTTCATATTTATTTTCTGTCATCCTTCGTCGTTCATGTTAGATGAAAAGTGAGGTTACGTATTCATTGTTGTTTTTCGGGTCTAGTGAGGTCTTTGTCGTTACTTGTTACTCAAGCCGCCATATTTTTACACTCTCATCAAGAAAAATAGTATACGCGCCACGGATGAAAAGTGGGAATGCAAACTCGCTTGATTTGGCTGCACTCGGTTGCAGGGATTGTGGCATTGCGTCATCAAGTGCGGAGTTGACGGACAGAGTTTTCGCCCCTACCCTGCCGCACAGTGGGAAATTCGGCAAAATGTTGTGTCAAAATCGTAGATCTCGGGATCGGAGCAAGTTAGAGCGATGAAATTTTTACGGCAAGTAGGTGAGTGGATGAGGATTAGAGGAAAAATAGTCCGGACACGTTAAAAATGTTTGTTGACTTTGATAAAAGGTCGCAAATTTGCGATTTTTAAACAAATTTTCAGTTTTTCATTTTTTGTAAGGTTATAAAATATTTTTTTCAAACACATGATATACGTTTTCGATGTATTTTTTTACGCAGAATACGATGCCGCTATTGGTTTTTTTATAGAACCCACCGGAAAAATTCTGGGAGCGAATAGACATTGCAAAAACTGGTTTTTCGTTTATAGTGCTTTCCATTAAGGTTCTACGACAAAACCAAGACCACCATCGTGTTCTACGTGAAAAAATACATGGAAAACATGTGTTACATGTTTTAAAGTAACTTTATATTCGAGAGAATCGAGAAGATTCTAAAGAAAATCACCTACCCCCGGCTTAGTTAGGTATAGCAAATCATCTGGTCTGATAACCAAACTTATAATTTTATTTTCAAAATGCGAT
>CAKNYM010049716.1:49943-67091 GCA_932195095.1 Andricus curvator
GTGATAAAAAAAAAATTACTGGAGTTATAGCATTTTCAAAATTCCAAAAAACAAACGAAAATGAACATTTTAAGCCGAAAAACGCACGATATCAAAAAAAGTCAAGAGGAGAAAAACGTTGATTCCTGAACACCCTATAATATTTTCATAACAACTTTTTGAATTTTTTGAAAAATAAAAAATTCAAATTTTGATCGCACAAAAATATTAATGAAAAATCAAAAAAGCCATTTTTCTGTCAAACTATTCAAGATACCAGAAAAGATCATCTCACCAAAATTGTGCACCTAGAAAAGATCTACAAATTTCTTATCATTCACTTTTTGATATGACGCGTAGTTTTTGTTTTATTCGTAAAAAACAGCATTGAAAATAGAAAAATCAAATTTTCAGACGAATATTACCAGCTACGAAAAAATGACCGAAACAAAATTTTTTCATCCAAGGAAGAGGTACAAATTTATTGTGACTCATGTTTCGATAGGATGCGTGGTTTTTGTTTTATTCGTGAAAATAACATTGACAGTAAAAAAAATCAAATTTTTGAAAAAACAATGCAAGGTACGAAAACATATAAATGAACAAAAATTGTGCATTCAAAAAAGACTTACAAACCCGTAATAAATTTTTGTGGTAAGAATATATTCAAAATGAAAAAATTAACTTTTTTGATAAACGGCACAAGCTAAAATAAAATGTTAACTAATAAAATTTGTCGCCTGAATTATATCATTACTTTTCATTTGAAATGAAATACCAATTTAGTAATTTGTATATGAAGAACATATAACACGAAGCACAAAGTGCGCGCTCAGTGTATTTACCAAATCGCACGCCGTAAGTGCGCTCAAACTTTTTTGTTTCTATCATACGGTTCAAATGATTTTCAAATCAAATATCGAGCGCGAAGCGCGAGTGTCTGGATGAGAATGTGTTCCTTAAGGTCGATAGAACCTTGAGTAAATAAAGTTCCTTTTCAGTCTAAAATAAAAACAAATTTAACAATCACTTAATATGTAGAGGTTTTGATAATTTTATAATATTTGCAAACAAACTTTTTCTTTTCATCGAAGTCGAACACAAAGCGAAGCGGGCAGATTTTTTTTACTATTGTAATGGGAGCTAACCATCTGTGTGTTGCGTGTTTATTGAAAATAGAAAGCAGTCCGATTTTGGACACCAATGCAATCCTAGAACCTTTTTGGTTTCATTATCAACTCTTTAAATATTACTGTTTTATTTTCAGATGGAACATCAATTACTTTAGTTAGGCTAGAATCGTTAGCAGATCATTTGCGCACAGGAAATCCTCCTTTTTCAAGTAACTGAACTAGTTTCTTTTCTAGATGCAAAGCTTGTTCTAAGCTATCCGAGCCAAACAATATATCGTCAACGTAGAAGTCTCCTTTTAGAATCACACTACCATCTAGATATTTGGTGTCTTCAGCAATAACTAATTGTTTTAACACTCGGTTAGCCAAGAAAGGGGCAGAAGCCGTTCCATAGGTGACATTTAGAAATTGATAATGTGCTAACTCTCTGGAAGGTCCGCGTAAGCAAACTATGCTTTGTAAATCAACATCTTTTGGATCCTTCGAAATTTGACGGAGCATTTTACTAACATCTGCTGTCACACAATAACGATAATTTCGCCATCGTAGGATGACAGCTGTCAACTCATTCTGGAGTTTCGGACCGACCATAAGGAGGTAATTCAACGATTTTCCAGAGGAAGTGGGACTGGAGGCATTGAAAACTACTCGCAATGGAGTACTGCTACTCGACTCGCGTATGACTGGAAGATGAAGCAAACACACCGGTAGGCAATTTGAAAGAATTTGTTTGCTATCACTTGCAAATCGACGCATATGATCGAGAGATTCGTATTTGTCAAGAAATTCGTCATACCTTTTAAGTAGATCTGTATTTTTAGCGAGTCGGCGTTCCACACTATAGTGTGTGGATAAAGCTCTATGAAAAATGTCCGAGAGAATCGAGAGATTCTTTTTTCAAAGGTAGGCGTACGACATACTGTCCATCTTTAGTACGCCAATGTGTCTGAGAAAAATGATTTTCACAACGTTGCTTTTCTTCAGTGAGCATAGATTGCTGTCGAACATCTTCTAATTCCCAAAATGTTTGTAGATCAAAGCTTATGTCTTTCAATGTAGAGACATAGTTTGTTCTCTCAGTTCTCAATGATTCAGATACAAAGGTGGAATCAGAACCTTGATCGAGAAAAGCACTAACAATTATTTGTCGACAATTACAGGCTCGCATTGTAATTCTGGCTGTAGCTAATAAGGTCGGACTACTTTTAGAACAGCGTAGACTTAACGAAGGACTAGTGGCAGCAGCGTGTAAACATACGTTATTCGAATTGGCATTACTAGTAGTACTCACGACGTTTCCCGAATCAGGAGTCTGAATATTCGAATTTTTATTTTCTTCTTCGTTACCGTTGACTTGATCAGACGAAGAAGATAAAGGTTGCTCGATGTGTAATAAAGTGTGGTGATGCTTTTGACACTGAAAGCCCGTGATTCTACTTTTACAAAACCGAATTCTATGATTAGATTTTAAACATTTGAAACACAGTTTATATTCACGAGCTTTCTTGTCTTTTTTTGTCTACAGAATGTATCTTAAAAGTTTGACATTTACTTAAATTATGATTGCCTTTAAAAATAGTACATTGTGTATCGAGGGCGTAAAGAAGGCAATTTTGACAAGTGTCAGTCAAATGAGGAAAAATAGCCGTACGCCCTTTATACACACGATACTTTTTGTCCTACCCTCCTCGAAAACAAGCATGTGAAGCAGATAGAGGATGTTTGGTGTACTTGACAATTTCAGATTATAAGTGAAAGAAAGAAATAGCGTACTTTGCAGAAGGGAGACTGTGGGGTCCAGCGATACAATTTTTTGGTTGAGATAAAGATAATTTCTTCTATATTATCACTTGTGTGGTGCAGTGTAGCGGGCGTAAAGTTTTATGTAGCGGGTGTAAAGTTTCATGTAGTGGACGTAAAGTTTCATGTAGCGGACGTGAAGTTTTATGTTGGTCCGGCGGCGAAGTGCGCATGTGCGAACTTCACTGGGCTGGAAGCGGCCACATTACGGCTGCTTGACGTGCATGCAATGGCGCGTTTTCAAGGGGGGTCTGAAAAAATGAGAATTCTATTCGTCGATTCATCTGAAGTACTAGTATTATGCATCTGAGCAGACACTCGACCTTTAAAATTAGAAGAATTTAAGTTAATAACACGCGAGTTTCTTGAAAAATTGCCTTCAGACATTTGTAAAGCTTCAAAAGTACGAATTTTTCGATCTAGAAAATATTAAAAAATTTCGCATTTGGGACAATCGCTGTGACTTTCTAGATGTTTCTGACAGTCAGTGGCTGAAGTCTTGTTCAATTTATTAACTATTAGATAAATCAACAAATGATCCCATTGATCAGTCGGACAATTGAGATTCTTAAGAGCTAGCAACGCTTCATTCAACGAATGTAAATAGG
The DNA here is from genome assembly GCA_932195095.1 of Andricus curvator. NCBI lineage: Eukaryota > Metazoa > Arthropoda > Insecta > Hymenoptera > Cynipidae > Andricus > Andricus curvator. The sequence goes on from CAKNYM010049716.1 coordinate 53,464, forward strand.
AATCAATCAAAGCTCTTTCAATATTATATCGAGCTTTCAGAGCATCTCAAGCTATCTGGTAATTTGCCTCAGAGTTTGTTATATGCTTAATAATTTGTAAGGCCTCTCCTGTCAATTTTGTTTTTCAATGATACAATTTTTGAACTTTCGACAACCTGGCATTTTGATCAATCGCGGAATCAAACAGATCTCAAAAATTAGGCATTCTAGATAATCACCAGAGAATTTAGGAATCTCAATATCGGTTACTTTCATACCATACTCATGATAAACCGTTTGAGAATTACTAAAATTGGAAACGTTAGCAGTCGTGTTATTAGCAGTTCAATTCGCGATGCTCTCTTGTGCTAATCCAAATATTATCTTATTAAAAAAATCAAGAGCTTTAAAAAAATCCCTTTCAACCTCAAAGAATTCTCAGTCTTCAAAATAATCAAGTTTTGACTTATCTAGTTTAAGCGCTGTTACAAATGCTTAAATCCTTATCTCGCTTCGCTCACATTTTTTCCATATTTCCAGTAGCATCTTCTTTCTTCCTTCTGCGACCGCCAATGATGCTTCCTCTGCATCAATTTCTTGAAAAAAGGGAACTGACCTCTTTATTTTTACAAAGAGGAAACCTTGTTTTCTAATTATGGTTTCCATTATCACGAAATATCAACTCCACGCACTTAGAATTCACGGAGAAATAATTTTTTTTTAAACTGGTTCACCGAAGTGAACGTAATGTTAACCAAAAATGAAACTGTGCACGAAAGTGACTAAAGTTCTATTTATTATCAAATCAAATTTCAAACCTACGAGTGCGTGTTTACGAAAGTAAACTGAAAAGACTAAAAGAGAGATAAACTAGTGAGTTAGGTACCGGCAGGACCTGTGCGGAGCGAGAAGCATAATACGAGTTCATTTCACATTTCTCAGCTGTTTAAGTAAAATCGATATTGAAGTGAGACAGCTTTCATTAAATAAGGAGAGATTCTTGTTTTTGTACAATCCAGTTAAATCCAGTTGACAAGTCCGTGACGTCGTTAAACTGGTAAAAGGGGAAGAATCATTTGACTTTTCACTGCAATTTTAGGTTATTAATTTTCCGTTTTTAACCACAATTATCCGGCTCGAAGGACCATGTTTAAATTAGCTTAGGACATGAAGTCACTAAGAAGGCAGACATCCTCAGTCTATTCAATTTATTGATTGATATGATGATTGATGATATAATTACGCCATAAATATTGTTCACTACTTGTTACAGTAATTGTTACAAGTTTTTAAAGAGTTACAAGTTTTTAAAGACCTAACTCAAGATTCTTTAGAAGATCATGGTCCATTTCAATTGTGAAGTGGGTCAACATTTACGTTTGGTATTTTTTTTATAAAGTAATTGCATATTTTTGCCTATTATTTTCACAACTCAGTAGAACTAAGTTATATCTCAAAAGTACTCTCTGGTTTTTTTTATACAAAAATATAAAAGTTATGCAACTCTTTGTGTGTCGATATTTTCGTTTTTCAGGACGCACCGCAACATTAATAAGGGGTTTTCGCGGAAGTTGTGGCTTTTTTCAGGAGGTTCCTTTCGTGTTTTTATAGAGTTAAGTAATAGCTCTAAATAGAATTATTACAATTTCTTTCTGTTGCTAGTCAAATACAAAGATACTTATTCTCTAATTTGTCGTTAGTGTAGTTCTTGAATACTGGCAAGGTTTTCCTGCAGTTTTCCTCAGCGTAAGAAACGAATGTTTCTGTTCTTGTAGTTAATATAAACTGTGTGTATACACAGATTATGGCTGCAGACATAATCTTTAATACATTTTTTATGGTAGCCGCACAAAATGAGCGTGTTCTACTGCTTGCGGATTTACCGTAAACCCTCTCTTTTCGATGGCGTAAGCGGACGCATATATAATATTGAACCTTGTAGTAGAACAGAGGTGTTGGACATGAGGTCCAATATTATATAGCAGGTATCAAATGCGCTTGGTTGGGCCGACTCGAAAAGAGAGATCACGCCCCCCCCCCCCCCCAACAGCAGAACCTGCTTCACATTTTGTGCTCCTCTGCCAAACAAAATATATTACAGGCCATGGAGGACAGACGTCTTCATGGCTCGGGCAATGTTTTCGAAACTCGTGATAGGCTCAATAATTACTATATTAAAGCGTATTTGTGCCTATACGTAAAACCCCGTTTTTAAACACCAGGGACATTGACTTTTGCGCTACACGGGGAATCACCCATATATAGGAATCTGACATTAACAATTTTGTAATTTTGACAACAGATATTATACTAATATTGATACTAATGCTAATTAGTTATAATGAAAAGTCTTACGTTTTCGCTTTCTGATCTGCCTGGAAGTGCAGGAGCTATAGTAGTTATTATTCTATAATACAATTTCTCTGTTTGATCGCAGTCACTCCAGACACCCTCAGCTGTTGTCCAATAAATGACACCAGCAGCTACAGCACTTTTTAAAATAAATGTCATCCAACCCATGGCACCATAACTATTAATTTCCGAAGACAGTTCTTGTGGACAGTCACACAACTATGAACAAACAGTAATAGATTTTTACGTAAATTTAAAATCTAATGCATAAGGGAGGAACGGGTAATGTGGCGCAGCGGGTGATGGACAATTGTGCGCAGTCGCTTTTACAAACACCTGCCTATTAAGAACGATATCATTTTTGACCAAATTTCCTTTTTTTCCAACCCCCCTTGAAAACGCGTCATTGCATGCACATGAAGCAGGCGTAATATGGCCGCTTCCAGCCCAGTGTCGTTTGCACATGCGCACTCCGCCGTCGGGCCGACATGAAACTTCACGCCCGCTACATGAAACTTTACGCCCGATACATCTTTCAAAAACATTGTACCGCTGGACCCCATTGTCTCCCTTCTGCAAAGTACGCCATTTCTTCCATTCACTTATAATCTGAAATTGTCTAGTACACTAAACATCCTTTATCTGCTTCACATGCTTGTTTTCAAGGAGGATAGAACAAAAGGTATTGTGTGTATCACGGACGATACACACGATACACTCGGTACACAATGTACTATTACGAAATTTTCACCAGGGCTATATTTATTTATGAATAAAATGTCGAACGATAAAAGAATTAGGTTATTAATGGCTCGTGGTGCCGTTCAAGACGAGAAATGTCAAGGCAGAAAGTCGAGAAAATCAAGACAGGATAACTTGAGGCCCTGCATTTTCAAGCCAATTCAAGGCGGCCGAATTTTAAGGCCTTGAAATGCGGGGCCTCGTCTTGAGTTTGCCTTGAAAAGTTCATTTTTCTTTAAAGATGTTCATCTTGTCTTCGCTGAATCGAATGCCTTGGAAGGGCAAATAAATTAAAGATTCTGTAATCGTTCGCGCATCTGGCAATGGAAACTCAAGCCCTCAAGACAAGCCCACGACAAGGTCTTGACTTTTGAATACTCAACATTTTCAAGCCAGATCCAAGAAGAGTGATTTAAGGCGGCAGGTATGCCTCAGCTTGTCTTGGCTTGAAGCTTGATATTCCACGCTCGACGGCAACACTATTAATGGCCAGTGACACTTATAGTATATTTCTCCAAGTGTATTAAAACTGCTGTAGAATTAATCTTTCCACTCTTCCAAAGGAGAAATATGTGTTTCAAATAAATGAAGTTATATAACATCTATATGAAAATCTTTATTTCTATGCTATACAGAAGCGGGTATTACGGCGCAGACGGTCATTTTAATGCAAAAAATTCTGAAAATCATACGCGAAAAATAACCTCAGAATTTTTTTAAATATGTGTACATGAATATAAGTACATCATTTTACTGATATTATGTCTTCGATTGTTAGAAAACTAATTTCATTTTGCCATAATATGTAAAAATAACGTCGCTCCGTATTAGCTAGAGAGTAGTATAACTTAACACACGGCGTCATTTTAGGAAGACTGAATAATTAAGTGATTTAATTTTCGAAGATTCAATTCTTGCTGTAAATAAAGCAAAGCGTGAATATTAGGGTGGTCCTTATTATTATGTGTTTAGAAATCGTTTGCTCCTACTCGCGAATCCCATGTGAATGCCCAAAAATCGATTTTCCTCCAAATTTCATCCAAATTGTTTGATATTTATCCATCGCCAAGGGTGCTTAAAGTTTATCATAAGATCAATATGGGGAAAATTGTAGAAAAAAATTTAATTTACATAACTATTTTAGTGTTTGTTCAAATTAAGCGTACACATAGGACGATAATCTGTATGCGAGGCTTGAAATATCCGAATTAAGAAAAAATTTAATTTTCAAAACTTCCAAATCACGGGCTCACAGCAATAAGACATCGAAAAGGCATTCTTAATTGATTCCGCAAAAAATTGAGCGTATTATTATCCAAACTGTGAATTTGTTTTAAAAAATTATCAACTAGCATCTATTTTTAATTACACGTAATAAATGATTGATTGCTCTCCCGTTTTATACCAAAACTGTGCTAAATGAAAATTATCTCTCGGTAGTTTTAGCAAAGATATAATACCTTTTTTGAAAAATATAAAAATTTGTATTTAAAATGAAAGTCCACATTCAACAAATATTGTAGATGAAAAATTAATTTCTCCACAAGAACTTGTTGTGCTCCACTGTGCGCTACAGAGACCTACCCAGGCATACCTTTATAGTCGCATTCAGCACATAAAATCATTTAGGAAGGCTCGCCGAAGCAGATATGAGCCTTGTCTTCAACAGATTTGGTCTTCCAATCTGTCTACGTCGAAAAACATATCCGCGAATAACATGCTGGCCGTTTCAGTTCTACTCTATTCGTTTGGCATTTATTATTATTATTATTCAATCATTTGTTTTTCGACCTAAGGTCGATACAAATGAGTAACAATGTAAGATACAAATATAAACAAAAAGTAAACATATGCGGCCAGATTGAACAGCAGAATGTTCTAATTTGTAGAATTTGACGGACGTACAATGCGATTTTGCGCAGCTCGCGTGGACAATTAGAGTTTAAAAGACTCAACCAATACTGACTATTGACTGTCGTGGTTGCTGGCTGACCTAAGATTGATATTCTTGAGTCTGAGTAGGCAGGACAAACAGCTAGTAAGTGATAAAGATCCTCTGTTACAGAAAGGTTACATATGGGGCAGAGTCTAGCAGGATCATAAGTAAATTTATATTCTCCAAAACGTATATAACCCCTGATAGAGCCTAGAAGTCTGAGTTGAGCAATAATAGAAATTATATAAAAAGGTAATCTAAGATGCAGGTATGATTGAAAGTCCGGATAGAGTTTAAGATATGGGAAGACTTGGAGACTACTTGAATGGAGAGATCTTTCATAGTCGGAACGCCAGAGATAGTCAGAAAAGTTATTTAGAAAAACATCCATGTTTTCATCGAGACACAGAGTCCATGTCAAGCCACATTTGCTCCGAATTACTTAGAGTGAACATATTTTTGAGCTGGAGAACCCAGTTATAGTTCGGATTGCCATCAGATTTTAAGGACATTGCCTTCAATTTAAGAAAACATCTTTTAGGATACCTATCATCAGGCATACCCAGCAACCTCGACAACCATCTTAACGCTGACTTAAAGATATCGAAAGCTAACTGTAATCTACCTGTCTCCAAGCGGAGGGCAAAATTCGGCGTGTATGATGGCAAGCCTAGTATTTTCTTAAAGAAAGAGGAATGTAATTTCTCGACTGAATCAAAGTACCTTAATCCCCAGACTTCTATTGCGTAAAAAAGAACACTAAGCGTGAGGCTACGAAAAAGGGTAGTCTTAGTTTGCCAGGCATTACATTTAGATGCAAATAAAATTCTTGAAACAGCACCCATAGCAATATTCGCAGCAGACATTCTTTTTATGAACTCTTTATAAAAAAGACCCGAATCTGATGTGTTCACACCGAGATAGACGAATTCGCTCACTACTTTCAGCTGAGTCTGTGCGTAGAAGAATTTGTATTCACATGGCCGACCTTTGTGGTACACCATAACTTTCGATTTTGCTTCATTGACCGTTAAAAAATTGCTCATACAGTATTGCGCGATATGGTTAATTTTTGCTTGTAAGTCAGTCTGAGAGTAAGCGAATACGACTATATCATCAGCATAAGCAAGCAGGATAACGTCACATAAGTGATCTATTGAAATTCCATGCATACCGTGATTTCTTAAGTATTCTTCTAGATCATATATGAAAAGTGCAAAAAGGAGAGGATTAAGGATCTCTCCTTGAAGCACCCCACAAGTTACCTTGACGAACGAAGTCAAACCCTCGCAAGTACGAATGGACAAGTTAGCGTTATCATACAGATTTTTTATAATTCGTATAAGTTTAGTGGAGATGCCTATCGTTAGAAGTTTACGCCATAGATGACAGTGGTTGACTTAATCAAAAGCCTTTTTGAAATCTATATAAAAAGCAAAGATTCGTCGCTTTGGTGTAGACAAATGAATCTGAATTAAAGAATTTAGGGTGAAAATGTGGTCTATACAACTTCTCCCAGGCCTGAAACCGGCCTGATTTTCTGGAAGAATGTTTACCTCGTTAACCCACGCAGTCAGCCTTGCCAACAGAATCTGAGAGAAGATCTTAGCAATACTATTTACAAGGGCAATTCCCCGGTAATTATAAGGATCAGATTTATCGCCCTTTTTATGCAACATAAATGCATGCATTTTAGCCCAGCTAGATGGGACTCTTTCCTCAGCCCAGATCTCGTCGAAGAGGCGCCCTAAGTACTGTACTCAATTTTCCGGAAGGTTTTTAAAAAATTCATTGGGAATCCCATCCTCGCCTGGCGCTTTATTACATTTGCATTTCAATAAAGAGGCTTTAATTTCATCAATCGAGATATTACAGTCCAACAAAGGGTGTTCGTTTACAATCCACTGTATGCAAAGGGGAGCCTCAATCGGATAGAGAGAAAAAAGAAAGTCTTGCCATACATGCATGCTTACATTGTTAGTCGAAGGAGACCGCAGTCTAAATCTATTGACCGCTGTCCAAAAATCCTTAGGTTTATTACAAGCCACCAGTGAATTCAGCAGTGAGGATTCGTATTGCCCCTTCTTGGACCTGCGTAACTCCAGAAAAGATCTTTTGATTTCCAGATATTTTACCCCCTCCGAATCGGCGAAATCCGACCTTTTAAAGACGTTCAAAGATTGTCTAAGCTTACGGCGCATGACTCTACATTCCTTATCGTCCCAAGGTTTTTTCACTGGAGTAGGCCATTTAGACTTTCCACTTAAATCTAAGTTATCGGCGACAGTTGAGATTGTGACAATTAAATTATTATTTAGGGCATTTATTTGGCCATTGGAGTACACAGAGTTCTTAGAAATAGACATTTCGTGCATATAGTTAAATTTACGGTTTGCATTCCAAATTATTTTATTATATAAAAATGAGTCTCTATTTACACTTGTGTCCATCTGTATGAAAAACGAAATATCAATGCGAACAAGGAGATGGTCGGATGCCGTAGGTAATTGAAGTACTTCAAAATTAGAAATCAAGTCTATAGAGTCAACGTTACACGCAACAAGATCGTTAACACTCATACCCTGAAATCCAAGAAAAGTATAATGCCCTGGAAAATCTTTAGGAAATCTCCCATTTAAGATCATCAATTCACCTCGGAAAGGGCCTCCTCAAAAGTCTGCTCGAACAGCCTAACATCCAAAGATGGTTTAAAGTACACATTACCCACAATAAATTTAAATGCCCTCCGCCAACATTTAACGAAAATACATGTAGAGGAAATTAATAAAATTTCAAAGTTGAATACAGATTTGTTTATAAAAATTGGTAAACCCCCACAAGCGCGATCAACTCTAGCAGAACGCTGTGCATTACTTACAATAGCGATGTGATCAGGGATCCAATCAGGAGATTTTAAATTCGGTGAAGTTACCCATGTCTCGCACAAGCAAATGATGTCCGAGCTGAGTGCGTAGTTTGCAATGTCAGAAAAGTTGGAAAGGCCGTTAATATTCCAGAATAAGATACGAAGATTGGTGCCCTTAGGAGATTGACATAAGACATCCTGGTTAACGACTTCATTCTCTGCTGCAAGTTGCTAAGCCTTACCAGGCTTAGTAGGTTTGTGACTCTTAGACTGAGGCTTCTCCGGCTTTGAGACAATTTTTCCTATAAAGGAGTCCAGCGAGCTATTCGATCCTTCCGTTGGGCGTTTTTGTCGTGTTTTGGATCTGCTTCTTGACGAGGATTGAGTTTCAATCGAAAGTTGTTCATTTGCCTTCCGTTTTAGAAGGGTTTCAACCTCCAGGCGGAGAGAGCTGACGGTCCTCCAGCGTAATACCGCTACCCTTAACGAACACGTTAAAACCCGCATTTTTTAGCTTGGTGGCAGTGTGATATAGGGCTTTCCTTTCTTGTCTTTCCTCTGGTGATCTGTCAAGTGTGACAGAAAGGTTCAACTCTTTGAAAGCTGCGCGTTTGTTGAGAACCTCCTGCTTCAATCTGCCAGAATTGAAACGCACAAGAACGGGCCTATTGCCTTGTGTCCTCCCCAGTCGATAAATGGTGTCAATATTCGTTTCATTAAGTGAGAGACCAGCGCTAGTGAGAATATTGAGTACAAATGAGAAGAGGTCCCTGTTAGACTCTTCATCGTCCGATAGGTTGTGAATCAGGACATTGCAGGAGCGGGCTTGTCGCTGAAGAAAGCCAACCTCTCTCTTAAGTGAACTACATTTTTCTTCTAATGCCTGATGACTCTCTTTCAGCTTTTTATATTACTCTTTAGTTGTGCTGAATTCAATTTTAAGAGCATCAAAGTCGGACTTCAATTGAGCTGTGTCTGTTTTAAGCAGTTTGACGTCCTTCTTGGTTTCCTCTGTGTCGGCTTTGATGGAGTTTAATAACTTCAGTACATTTGCATCGCCACTCATTTTTGTAAATAGTAGCTACTTTGAAAGCGGTAGATAAGAGCGATCGATAACAGCTGTCACCACACACACACAGCGCACCAAGCCTGGTTAAATCACGCACACTACTTGAGGGGCAATGCGAAATTGATAAAGATGGCTGTTCTAGACCACAAGTTCCTCAGAAAGACACAAAACCGGTCAGAATTTTGACAGAAAAACACAAAATCAGGAGCAAAAACTTATCCCAGCAGGTATCACAGCACAAAACCAACGCGATAGAAAACAAACAAAATATCTAGCATTTGAGAAACTAGGCCTAATCAAGAAATTCATACGCGGCACGAGGGACACATGTTGCTCACACCGGCCAGTGCCGCAAGAGTGACATATATGGTAATAAAGAACTCTTAGTGAAGCATTGTGCCAATGGATGTACGTCGTTTCGGCATAAGTTCGACAACTAGATAGTATGTGTCCTAGGTGCTCGGGGTGTGCACGATATGCTATGCAACTATCATCGGGAATATCTTAGCTCAAAATGTGGCGACGGTATGTTACAGTGAAAACGACACCCTCTTGACACTTCAAAATGAAACACTCCGTGCTCGAATTCAATTCGGGTAATTCAAGCAAAGCAAACGTTAGCTCATACGACCTTTACTGATCATTCATATTTATTTGTAAAATTCAGGGCATCCTCTTGTCGAGGAGCTGTTCGCGGATGTTTATCTCCCGTACTTTCTTTATCCGGGTCTTCAGGAATATGTACTTGAGATGGATACTGTTTGATGCATTTTGCTCGTCCCTGAAATTGAAGTTAAGGCCAAGTGTTTCAGCATCCTCCTCTGCTGCTCTGTAAAAAAACGATGCTTTGCCTACTTCTTCGTGTTTTCTGACCATTTTAGGAAGAGGGTCTTCTCCATATGCTACTACATTTGCTGTACTCAGAATAATCCTGTTGTGAAGACATTATAGATTCAATCTACCACGAACGCCTGCGTGAACCCATATCGAGGGATCTGAGCTCGTCCTTTGTCCATGGAACCAATCCAAATGAATAGAGTACCAGCGGGGCGGCAAGCATGTTCGTTACAGATACTTTGTTCCTCGCCGACAGTTTGAAGGACCATATCTGTCGGATAAGTCGTTTGTATCTGCATCAAAGAGCATTCTTTATAGATTGTACGTTCTGAATGCGGCTCTGTGGCACGCCCAGGTATGTACAGGTCTCTTCAGCGTCAAAATGTCGTATAGCGCTTCTGTCGACGAGCTCAGTGTCTTCGGAGATGCCATTAAGTTTTCCTCGCTTCACATTAAACTTGGCTCATTTGTCTAACCGAAACTGCATCTCAGTCTCCCGAATGTACTCCTCGACAATCCCTAGAGCTAGATCTAGTTGTTCTTTATTTCTAACATAGATCTTGAGATCATCTATGTAAAATACATGAATACGAAGCGCGAGAGATAATGGCAATAATGTGAGGCAAAAGAGGAGAGGGCTTATGGTATCGCTCTGAAAGACGCCTCTCTGAAAGGTGACGTTGTTAGTTGCCACACGATGTTTTTCAGATGAGGTAGCAAATATGTTTTTTCAAAGCGGCATCAATCTCTCTATGCACCTCACGATGTGTGGATGAACCTTTAAGTTTTCCAACAGACAGTGATAAGTCTATGGAAGGTTGAATAGAACGCTTTCCGGTATGCAAGGATAAGGTTGCATCCACTTACGAACTGTCATCTAACAGGAGCCTCGAGAGGGATGGCCTGTTGCCATAAACAAACCCTTCGAGGCCTAGGGATTGTAACTCCGCTGCTGCGAACCGTTGCCAGACTGGAGGATCATGTCTTATTCAAAAACATAAAATCACTAATGCCGTCGAAATTTTCTTTTAATTTGTTTATCAGGCACTCTATGGGCCGGATGACCCGGCTGTCACACTACACCACCCACTCAGTACCACACGACCACCTCCCTCTCACATCAACTGGGGGGATGGAAGACACTCAATCAACACGTGGTAACGCGGGAGCGTTGCCACCCATTTTTATCATGCGGAATGTCAAAACGATAGCAGCCAGACGTACCTTAGTGCCGGAACTCGTTATAGACTACGAACAATATTATATAACTGGCTAGGGAAAATTGCGAGTTACTGAAGGACGCTATGTTAGGAACACGAAGGAATAATGAGATCGATCTCCGTACATGCGATTTCTTAGGAGCAACGGCACCGTAAGTGCCAGGCCTGTAAGTAGTAATCACTCTTAAGTGAGTGCGCAAGCGCACCGTGTCCTGGCGTGTTCTCTTCACACGCACGTGAAAGTGCGAGTGAGAGAGCTTCTGAAAATAGAGTATGTTAGAGAGGTTAAGCTCGTTTGTTGATCATCATACGAATGATACGAAATAAATCCATAAATAATATTATTAATATTTGTGAAAAAAGTGTGAACCATTTGTAGAAAGAAGAAACATAAGTAAGTACCTTTTGAAACTAAAAAGCGACTAAGAAATTATGGAATTAACGTACAGTTTATATTTTTTTCAGAGCGTAATCGTATTTTGGCTAGAAAAAAGTTTTAAGTGGACTAATTTTCAATATAAATTAATTCTTGATTTTTTAAATTGAACAATAATGGATTTCACAAGAAGATTCTGAATCTCTTCAAAATTGAGCAGTTTGCAGAATTTAACGTTAAAAATTAAACTGTTCCAATTCGAAAGCAAATGTAAACGTTCGATTGAAACTTTATAACCTATTTATAATTTAAAAATAATTTTAAATTATTAGATTCATAGTTCAATACTTTCATTAAGTTGCGAATCGCAATTCATATATTCTTTCAGACTAAAATATTCAACTTTTAACCCATTAAATTAAAAAGATTGTAATTTAAAAAAATAGTACATTGTGCACCAAGGAACTTAAGTCGGTCATTATACGCCGCGTGTGAGTTTGCAATACAAGTCGTAGACGAGCGCGAAGCGCGAGGTGGAGACGAGTATTGCAAACACACAAGGCGTAATGACCGACGTAGTTCCATGGTGCACATTATACTTTATACACCAAGGGCATGATTTGCAAGTTTCGTGCCCCTGATTATCATGTATCACAGGGGAGATCTGACGTGGCGAGTCGAATAGGTACAATTCACTTTTAGCGCCGGTTAACAAGATTTTTACCGAGCCGGTTGATATTTGCTCATGTGAAAATTTTTGAAAAATATGAAAATTTTGAATATTTTTGAAAATTTGAAATTTTTTTGGGGATTTGAATAATTTTTGAAAATATCTATGATTTCCAAAATTTTCAAAAATATCCGAAATTCCCAAAAATTTCGGAACATTTTCAAAATTTCAAAAATTGTAAAAAATTGTATAATTTTCAAAAATTACCAGGAATTTTTTTCCTGGATTAAAACAGCCACCCTGAATTGCCTATTCAGTAGAAAGTTTCAATTGATACCAAATTGATAATTGTAAGACTTGAGAATTCATTTTTAATTTTTACAGTTGTGGCAAAAACCAATTTCATATATTTTTCATTTTTTCAGGTTGGATTATCATTATATTGATATATTTGTGCAATTTATGTGAGCGAAAGCAGGTTATGCAATCCTCTTTCTTATTTTAGCGATCAAAATACCAACTTCGTTAATAATTCTATACTTACCGCTTTTATGATGTACTCCTTTGATTATGGCAATCTTAAAAAACTCTTTTTATAAGTTTAAGGAACTCTTTTACAAGTATAATTTTTTTCACAGCTGTTTACTTTCAAAAGTTGTCTCACTCGCTTTTTTTCTGTGCGTGAGAAGAGGACATGTTGCGCTTGGGCACTCACAGAAGAGTGATTACGACTTACAGTCCTTCACGAGAGTCTGCTACCGCTAGCTACCATTTTAGATATACGGGCCTTTGTATTACGCGCCAAGCCGACATGCCGAGGCGTGGTCCGACATTCTGTGTTCGGCCATAGGCATGGGTTGTCGTGCTTACCTGTGTTCGGCAAAATTATTAGTTAAGGCCATGTGACGAGTGGGTCACGTGACCAGATTCCTACTTTACCGACACTTTTTTTCAAAATCAACTTACGTTCACACGAAACGCGATATCGAGTTGAAAATTTGGGATAATAAATAAGAAGCGCTAAGAAAGGCGGTTCTGGTCCTAAATTTTTATAATTATGAAAAAAGTTTTTTTTGTAAATAATTTGTTTTTGCTTTTTTCATGATTATTAGAATTTAGAACTAGAGCCACCTTTCTCAGCGCTTCTTATTTATTATCCCAAATTTTCTACTCATATCGCGGTTCGCTCATGCGAACCAAATCAAATTGGAGGCTCCGAAAAGTACTGAAGAATTTGTTCTCATAAAAATTGGTTGGCCTAACGTCTCCATTGTATCTTCGCTAAGAGGAAAAATTTAAAGTTATGTGACTCATTCTTCCACCTTCATGAAAGTGTCATGTGCGGTATCCTCGATGGTCTAGGTTGGTGGGGAGGGTCGTGCTTTAGAATCACATTCAACTTCGCACTCGAAATTGTGTTTCAGTGTGGGGGTGAATGAAAATTTCGCATAGGAGCTGACTAACGGTCGTGAGTGAATTTCGACAAGCGAAGCCTTCCAGCATGGCGGTGACCTTGCCTGACCTATAGAGTCAAAAATGGGGCGCCATGCTGGAAGGTTTCCGATCATTCATAGTAATTAAT
>CAKNYM010049716.1:67101-95029 GCA_932195095.1 Andricus curvator
AATGGGGCGCCATGCTGGAAGGTTTCCGATCATTCATAGTAATTAATTATCATGCCTGACTATAAATAAAATGTTCGGTTAATTTCGACAAGAGAAGCCTTCCAACATGGCGACGACTTTGTCTGACGTACAGTGTCACAATTGGGGCGTCATGCTGGATAATTTCCAGTTAATCATAGTAACTCACTATTATTAGTAACCGCGATTGAAGTGTGATTCTTTCTTTTGTCGGGTCTCGCTAAAAAGAATAAAATGATCAGCGACTTTCGAAAAGTGAACGCATTCAACATGGCGGCGATCTTGTATGACACATAGTGTCACGAATAGGGCGTCATGTTGCAAAGTTTCCGATTAAACATAATAGATAATTATTGCGACAAAGTATCAACTCGCGTCAATTCATTTTAATCGACTTTTCAGGCGAAATGAAATAATTTGTAAATAGAATTTTAAAGGAAAACTCGATATAAACTAGCGGTCGTCAAGTTGTTCGACGCATTTCAGTGGGACTAGACGTTATTGTTCTAAGCAGTGGGATCAACGAATTGTGTGTTAAATGGTCGATATATTTCAATGGCCACCTAGGTATTATGACTGGGATTGTTTAGCAATTAATATTTGTTTCTTCACGGGATAATTTTTCATGTGTGAGGCAATATTGGCCGTCAATAAAATATGATTTCTTTCATTGTTACCCGTACTTTTGGGGTTGTTTATTCATAACTCCCAATTACGCTGTTCATCCTTGCTCAGGTGCTTCCTAACCCTAACCCTCTCTGTATTGAGCTAGTGGGGAGTAACTTATAATACGATAGTGGGTAGCGCGTATTTATAAATTATAATTTAATCTATTCAGTAAATGGATATTGGAACTTAAATTGAAAACAGTTTCAGGACTTTTTGGTCGTTTAGGGTTGTATTATAAACGATCCGGCGCCCTTCAGGCAAAATCAGGATTGATCAGTTACGCGTAACTCGAGTATTTTTTACGTATAATACGTTTTTGACGTAATATACGTCGGAAACAGTAAAAAACCATAAAAAAACTCCTGTAAGTTACGTTTTCAAGATGGCCGACTTGTAAAATCAGTGTTGACAAGTACATAACCTCACTTTTGAAATATAATAATTATTATCAATTCGGTTGAATGCGTCATAGTCATTGAAAATAATAATTATACCTGGGCTGGAAAGAAATGCCCAACATCATAACGCAATCCCATGGAAGGATTTGTTTTTTGAGTGGAAGAAGGAAGGACAGAAAACTTTCGCAAAGTGTCTTTTCTGCGATACGGTGTTAAAAAATTCTAGTTTAAAACGTCTACAAAGCGACAGGTATGTAGATAATTGTTGATTTTTCGATAATAATAATTATGGATCATATTGTATAATATTATATATGTAATTATGCAGGGTCTCTCTAATTATAACGTCAAACTGCTTAAACATTTATTCAAATTCAAGGAATTTTTGAATATTGGTAGTTGGCGAGAATTCACGAGCGAACACGGCGACCACGACCCACAAGAAAAAATAGGTTATGAGAAGCATTTTTCGATATTGACGCATGCGCACTGAAAGTTTCCATTCGGACGTAATATACGCCAAATCACGTAGAAAACTAGAGAGGTAATATACGTGGTAATATACGCGTAGAAAACCACGTATGAAACGTGGAGCATTATACGTTACCAACCCTGGGAAAAATACAAAATTAATTTAAATCACTACGAATTCTGACTCAGTATTGGCTTAGGCATGGCCAGTAGGATATAAAATAAAAGTAATGATGTCTTATTGGCCTCTGCTTCAGCCAATAATTTCATCAATGTAAAACCTGAGAAATTCAAGGTTATAATATATATATATATATATATATATATATATATATATCCTATGACCACCCATCTCACGGTTGTGAGACGTGGCCATAGGTGTGATTTACCGCGTTGCTACTGGGGGCTATTGACATTTTCTTGGATGGCAGTTGCTCTTAGTGGGACCCTGCGGTGGTTGTTTAACTTTTTTTTAAATTATATATATATATATATATATATATTCGGTTTCCGTTCCGATTCCTTTGGAATAGAACTGAAGGGCCTCTGACAAAGCTACCGAACGCGTCCGCGGGTTGCGGATAGAGGGTCCCTGTACCAAGGGTTTCTGCTGAATATGATTACAATAATTAATAAGCAGTCGCGGACAATTGTCCAGGGACGGTCCCGAAGAAATAACCCCTGAGCGAAGGCGTAACAACCGTGTCAAAAGCTGAATGGCACCTAGGTAAGGTGTCTTAAACGGTGACTCTGGGATACCGGGCGACCTCTCAGAGTATGCAGCCTCATCCTTGCACGCGGGGCTCTACAAGGATGGACAAACCCTTTCCCTAGCTGCTCGTGGGAACAACAATGACACCACCAAAACACCAAAATGTTTTAGATGCGGTTCAATACGATCGAACGCGCAGAGCACCCGACAATGGGTCGGCAAACAATGCCAATCATCCTAGAGTTCGGGATGCCGAAAATAATTTAGATGGAAACAAGACAACGAACCGGCGAAATGCCCACTTTCAGTGGACGGATCAACTCAAGCATGACTTGTTAGATTGCTACGATGCCAGCATTATCCCTGTTTACCGAGGCTTTATGGCGCGTATACACACTCTGTGGTGCCAGAAACACCCAGAGCTTCAGCACGTTTCGCATCAGTTTTTGCGAAATCAAGCCGACTACCTCCGGAAGAATGGATATGTACGCGGAGCGCTTCCCCAACCGCTGTTTGATCAAGCTGCAGACGGAGATGAGGAAACGATATAAAGAGCAACCGCGGAAAGTAGGCACCTTCTGAGAGATGATCGCGATTTCAGGACAATGAGGAACATTAACAAAAGACGCTTGCATCAACTGAACAAGAAGATTGGATGAGCAAGACAGAACGCGTCCCGTGTTCAACGTGTGATTGACTACGTAACATCTGGTAGACCGTTCACGGAAAGTGTTCGAAAGTTCGCCCAAGAACTAAGGATCTTCAATCACACACTGAACACGTCAAAGCTGCTGACAATCAAGCAGCATATTGTTGACAAAATACGGCTGTTATCTGACGCAAGGAGGAGGATACAGAAGAGGGAGAGATGGATCAGGGAGAATCAACAATTTTTCGATGCCCCATCGCGCCTCTTCAACGATCTCCCTGTTTCTGTAAAAAATCCACCAAAGCCCAAAGAGGTAGAGACTTTTTGGAGAGAGGTATACAAGATCCCAAAAACACTAGAGTTGAAAGAAGATACTTGCAATATCATCTGCTTCAAGGAGTTTTGCGACAACCTCGTAAAATCTGAGGAGGAATGTCCATCAATCACTGCCGAAGAGGTGAAAAAAGCACTTAGAGGCACGAAGAACTTTTCCGCTGCTGGACCAGATTTCATCAAGAACTTCTGGTTGAAAAAGTTTACTTTTACGCACCAACATTTGGTCCGCATATTCACCTCATATTCAAAGTCGGAGACGCCCATTCCGCAGTGGCTGGTGTTAGGACGCACTATACTTCTGCCGAAAAAACGCAACTTGTCCAACCCAGAGAATTTCAGGCCAATAACTTGTCTGAACACACTGTATAAGATCTTTACAGCTGTCCTAAACAACAGGATTGTTCGACGAAATGAGCCTGTATGGCAAGAGATGTACGAACAACGTGGCTCGAAAAAAGGTGTAGCAGGCTGTCGAGAGAACCTGCTGATTGACAGGTGTGTCTGTAAAGACGCTGCAGCCCATCAGCGCGTCCTGTCAATGGCCTCAATTGACTACCGGAAAGCTTCCGATTCTACCTCTCATAGACTTATCATCTGTCTGTTGGAAAGTTTGAAGGTACATCCACACATAGTGAGATGCATAGAGAGATTGATGCCTCTTTGGAAAACTAGATTTACTATCTCATCTAGAAATTATCGTGTGACACCGAACAACGTCACCTGCCAGATGGGCGTCTTTCAAGGTAATACCATGAGCCCTTTGCTTTTTTGCATCACACTTCTGCCTCTATCTCTCGCAGTACGAAATTCTCGCGGATACGTCTGTGGCGACACTAATCAGCGCGAGCATAAGGTCACTCATGTACTTTATATGGATTAACTGAAGGTCTATGCCTCTGATAAAAGCAAACTTCAAACTGGTATAAATATCGTCAAGATCTACACAGGAGAGATTGAGATGGAGTTTGGTTTGGGCAAATGTACCAAAATTAATCTGAAGAAAGGAAAGAAGGACGTAACATCAGTGAGGGAGTCTCTTCGAAGCAGATACAAGCATCTTCTTCGACAGATTTGGTCTTCCAATCTGTCGGCGTTGAACAAGGTATCTGCGACTAACATGCTTGCCGTCCCGGTTCTACTCTACTCGTTTGGGGTGGTTCAATGGACGAAGAACGAGCTTACGGCCCTTGATGTCACCACACGTAAGATCATGCATATGCATAAAAGCTTGCATATCAATTCGTCAGTTCCGCGATTATACATTTCACGCCGTCAAGGCGGACGCTGACTTCTGAATCTCCAGTGTCTTTATAACCGAATTGTTCTAAGTACAGCTTATATCGTTGCGAATGTCAGAGATCCTCTTCTAAAGATAGTCAGGAACCTTAGATGATTGGGGAAGGATCGCTTTTTCACAAAGCCGCGGAGCAAGCGGCCGAGACCCTTGGCCTGAATTATAACATCAGCAGTGAGGAAAGTGCATGACTCCATCTAGGTGCTTCACTTCTAAAAGCTGAAGTAAAAAAAATCAGATGCACGGAAACTTTCACAGAAATGTAGAAAAACAGTCCTTGTCGAAGGAGCAAACTTTTGCTTTCCTCAGATCATCAGGGCTTAATTCAGGTACAGAGAGTTCAATTTTCGCATGCCAGGATGGTGCCATTCCCACCTCAGCATACCGTGACCGCATTTTTTGTCAAGAAGTTCCCAGTTATAGGTGCAGAGCGTGTCATGCACACGCTGAGTACCTAGAACACATACTATTGGGGTGTCCGACCCACGCAGTAACGACGTATATCTATAGACATAATGCGGCCCTAAGAATGCTTTATTGCCATCTTTGTCGCTTTTACGGTGTTGATCGCAACCCTGTCGTGCCGAACGCTCCAAGGGAGATAGAGTCAATTGTCCAAAACGAGAAGTGCCAAATTTTCTGGAACTACGATTTTCGGACAGCAGTCTCCGTTGCACACTCGAGAACTGACATCGTTGTCCAAGACTTCGAGAAACGAACTATATTCGTGATCGAATTCTCGGCTCCGTCCGAATACAACATCACTGCCAAGGAGAAAAAAAGGAGGAGAGGTATACATACATACATTGATCAGCAGTTCGAACTCGAAAGTTCATTGCCTCACTACCCGATTCGGGTAGTGTTTCTAGGTGGATATTTACTACCAATGTGGGCCCACCACACCCACGACGGGCCAACAGCACGCAGCATTCGTGAATGGTCACCCATCCAAGTACTAACCGCACCCAACCATGCTTAACTTCAGTGATCTTACGAGAACTGGTGTTTTCAGCGTGGTATCGCCGTTGGCGATAGAGGAGAGGTATGAAGACTTTAAAAGGGAGCTGCAACGACTGTACCCAAATTTTCGGTACAAGTAATTGTCCTTGTGATAGGTGCTCTCGGAGGTGCGAAACTGTCACTGGTTCGTTACCTCAAAACCATACCCGCGGGCCAAAAATATGCCAAAGCATTTGCGAGATGGATGCAGAAAGCTGTCATCCTTGGGTCGCTTCGTGTCCTCAAGACACACGAGGGTTTCGCCGGCCTGTCGTTGTGATGTCATCGTGCCCTGTGACCACCCATCTCACGGTTGTTTAACCCTTTTATATATAATTTGAAAAAAAGGGTTTAACAACCACCGCAGGGTCCCACTGAGAACAACCGCCATACCAAAAATGTCACCGGCTCTCAGTGGAACCGCGGTAAATCACACTTATGGCACAACCGTCAGATGTTTAGTCACAGGGCACGATGAAATCACAACGACAGGCCGGCGAAACCCTCGTGTGGCTTGAGGACACGAAGCGACCCAAGGATGACAGCTTTCTGCATCCATCTCGCAAGTGCATTGGCATATTTTTGGCATACGCGGGTATGGCTTTAAGGTTACGAACCAGTGATAGTTTCGCACCTCCGAGAGCACCTATCACAAAGACCATTACTTGTACCGAATATTTTGGGTACAGTCGTTGTAGCACTCTTTTAAATTCTTGATACCTCTCCTCCTTTTCTTTCTCCTTGGCAGTGATGTTGTATTCGGACGGAGCCGAGAATTCGATCACGAATATAGTTCGTTTCTCGGAGTCTTGGAGAACGATGTCAGGTCTCGAGCGTGCAACGGAGACTGCTACCCGAAAATCGTAGTTCCAGAAAATTTGGGACTTCTCGTTTCGGACAATCGACTCTATCTCCCTTGGGGCGTTAGGCAGGGCAGGGTCGCGGCCAGCACCGTAAGAGCGACAAAGGTGGTAACGAAGCACTCTTAGGGCCGCATTATGTCTGTAGATATACGTCGTTTCCGCTTGGGTCGGACACCCTAATAGTATGTGTCCTAGGTACTCAGCGTGTGCATGACCCGCTCTGCATCTATCACTGGGAACTTCTTGACAAAAAATGCGGTCACGGTATGCTGAGGTGGGAATGACACCATCCTGGCATGCGAAAATAAAACCCTCTGTACCTGAATTAGGTCCTGATGATCTGAGGAAATCAAAAGTTTGCTCCTTCGACAAGGACTGTTTCTCTACATTTCTGTGAACGTTTATTTCTACACACCAACATCTGGCCCGCATATTCACCTCATAGTTAAAGTCGGAAACGCCCGTTCCGCAGTGGTTGGTATTAGGACGCACTACACTCCTACTAAAAAAAGGCAACTTTAACACACAGCGGAAAGCTTTATGTCTCTGGTTAATACTGTCAAACGTGCTATACTAAATACCCTAAATATTTTTAATTTAAATTTATTCATTCACAAGTAATTCTTCCCACCATTATAAATCTTTTCAACTAATTCCAAGCGCTTGTTTTTCTAGGCTCTTGATCACATTTTGCGACTACGTGGCCCAGCTTGCTACAGAACTTGACACTTCCCCATTCGACCACTCCGCACTTATCATCACGTCCCCTGTCTATTGTATTAGAACTGTCTCCCTTATCCCCTACCTTCGCGGATTTCAAACAAGAATTACTTGCGTTTTTTTTAATTCTGCAATTGTACCTTCTCAAATGCTGATAAAAACCCCTTAACTAAAAGAAACTGGTGATTCCTGGCTTGATCTCATAGTAGAACATCAACTGTCTCATCTGTGAAGTAGTCTACTTTCTCGGCATCGATTGGAAGCTTGATCGCAAGGATTGTCTTTTCGTGAATATACTTGCTAAAACATTCCCATCTCTTCCAGACCCTGTTTTTAAATTTTCTCTGTAAGATAACTTTATTTGGGCGTCAGAAGAACATGGTTTTTTTTATCTCTGCGAGCAACTCCTTGACTGTGATTTCAATGTATTCCGGTTTTGAGTGGAACCGGAATAGAAGAACTCCCTTTTAGTCTTGAGCCGTTCAAAATTCATGTCACATCATCCTCGAACAGAAACTTCTCTTAGGACTCATCGATGTACTTCATCCTGAGCCCTTTTTCCTACTTAATTCTTTAGCTCCTCGATTTTCCTCTTAGCTTCTGTCAATTCTTCCAATAACGTCTCGTTTTCCCGCATAGTTAACTCGATTTCGTCATGTACGCTATTATTATTCGTTTCTCTTTCATCACTAGAATTGTCCGCCTGTTGCTCCTCAAAGTGACACATACAATTCTTTCTAGATCCTTCTCAAAGAGTAGTTTTTTTTTCTCGCTGGCCAATATCTCCTGTAAAAGACTGAAAAAGCGTCAACCATAACAAAGACAAGGACGCCATTTTTCAGTAACGTGTCGCGAACCGTTACGACATCCAAACTTTGAATCGAATCACATTCTAATTACTGTAAGCTCATTTATTTAACTCTATTCAAAGTTTTGTGTCAAGAAGGGGCCAAGCAAAACCAGACTCATTTTGAAATAACTGGATAATAATTTATTAACAATTTAAAAATAAATATGCATCAAAAGTCAGCACGGGTTTTCCCACAAAGAAAAACTGCCTGCATTTTTGCTCGTTATACTTGACTCGTCCTTATACCCATTCCGGGAATACTTTTCAGTCACACACACAAACGCACAGATCCGCAGCTATCCAGTAAATATACTGACATCCATCCCGAGACACTTATGCAGTCATACACTTGTACGTCTTACAAAACGAAAAATTGCTGAATAATAACTATAACGTTTTTTGCTATTTCAGATTCAAAAATATTACTTGTACGAAAATGCAAGGGCCGGACATGTTTTTTTTATCGGATTCGTATTTTTTTAACAAAAATTTATTACTAGAAGACTTATTTACTCAAGGTTGGAAGAAAAAAAAACTTGCAACGGACCTTGTAACCAGTCGTAACGTTCGCGAGTCAAGAACGCTACTAGTAGGTAGGCAAGGGTAGTGATCGGTGAGGTTCGAATATCGGACTCGGGTCTGTTTTTCGACCGAGTACTCGAAACCTCGAGTCCTTGCTTAATGCGCACGTGCCGAAAAGCCCGCGCTAATTTTTAATTAATAAATAATCATCATAAATAAATAAATAAAATATTTCTAAATAAATAAAATAATACTAAACTAAATAATTAATCACTGAATAAAATAATAAATAATAATACGGAGACTAGGAAAACTCTTCCGAAACTTAACTGCACCTCAAACTTTTCCGGAATTGTATGACCGAATTTGAATTTTGATTGCATATATACGCAATCTGGCAGGCATGCGTTATGTTTAGATGAACATGCGCACATTCATTTTGGAAATTGGAAGAATAGTTTACTTAAAATTTATTTTTTGAACTATAATATTTGTATTTTTATTTACGAAATTAGTGTTTAATTGTTAAACTATGTCTTTTGCTTAATTAAAACAATGATACACTAGAAATTGGAAGTGACTCACACCCACATTAATTTTGAAATCTACCATTATTTTACAATTTTGTTCTCGAGGGTCAATAGAATCCTTCTCTGATTAGTATACAATGTTGATTTTAATTTCAAAAATTCATGTTTTAATATTAGACTATACAGCTTTTGTTCAATAAGAACAATTATTCATGAGATGCCGCGAGTCGGATGCTATTCGGGCGAGCATCCCTAGTAAAAATACCTAATAGAGCAACATATAGAAACCTAATAAGTTTGCCTTCTATTAGGCTCTATTACCTTTAAGAGTGGGTTTTGTATGCCCTTTCTAGATGGTATTGTATTTGGTATTTAGAAACTTTCAAACTAGATATGATTAAGATCTGATGTGTTTTATATTAGGTACTCGCAATGCATTACCCATCGGATCCTACGTGGATCCTAATTGGCTTTTCTATTCGGTTTCTAACTGGTATATATCTGCTCGGTAGTAACTTTCATAGTGGCTTTGATTAGGATCTGATGTGCTGTGTATTCGGTGCTCGCAATGCATACCTATAGGGTCCTAAGGGGCACATAAACGGATTTTCTATTGGGTTCCTAATTGCAGTCTATTTGGTGCGAGTCTTAAGCTATATTTCAAATTAAAAAATAAAAATAAAATAACTGCCGATAAGGTTTTGTACTTGTTTATAGTTAGTAAATATATCGAATTTTAACACAAACATAGCAAATAAAATTTCGCATGTATCACACGGATTCGAACTTAAAACCTATCTACTTAATCTAGCCCTCGGAAGTCGGTAACTTTTACGCTCGGTTACTTTCGCACTGTAGAATCTTGAAAAATTTCCCCTGTACCTACTAAGAGCCAAATAATGATTGTGACAATTTTTTTAATTAACTTATTTTTCGAAATTTGTTATGCCACGAATTCTACATACAATTTTTTAAGATAATTGATCTAATGATTTGTCATATTTATCTAATGAAAAAAATCTTTGCGCATAAGAAATTGAATTTGCTTGAAAATAATTTTTATTATTTTCAATAATGAACAGTGTTTAAAAAAAATTATACATTTTATTACGCAGATTTCTATTTGCCGATTAGTGTTGCAAATTAAAAGAATTCCGAATTTTAAATTCAAATTTAAAAAAACGTTGCCGTATACAAAATTATATAATGACGAAATTCGTATTTTCAAGTTTTATATTTTAATTCAATTCTCTTAATTGACATAGGTATCTAATTTATTGTTTAGATTTAATAATAACTACAGTAATTTCATTTTCACTTTTTACTGAATTTAATGGACCATAGTTTAATTCTAACTTACAATGGCTTTGATGTGAATTTTAGAATTTTATCATGAGTACTGCTGCTTATAGGTTAGGTTTCTTAATTATTCGCTTAACTAAAGTTTTCCACCAGAAGACTAGATTAATTTATGTTGTGACTGGAAGAAAATATCATGTTTTATTACCCCAGAAACTCGCTATTTGAACGCGCGATCGAACGCGTTATATGAATTCCAAGAATTGCTGGTCCCGGCAGTTTCTCAGGGGGCAGGGCGAGAGATGGTTGCAACTCCGCTTCTGAAGGGACGCATGCACAGTCTACTTAGTCAAGTAGATTGCGCATTATTATGGAAACGGTTCAGGCGGCCCTGCCTGTTTACGTTTCGCAGTACGCGTTATATGAACAAGGCTATTTTCAGGCAACCCCCGAGATTGTTCATCTATCGAGTCTCTGGTGTATTTAGAATGCAAATTACAGCCAACCTTATTTTTAATTTTTGTAAAGTGGAATTATCTAAGTGCTAATAACTGATCAATATGCCTGTATATGGAATTTAATATTATACAGACTTTTAATGGTGATTTCATTTCATTTTCCAATGTACATCCTCATTGGACTTTTACATATTCTACATGTTTTACCTTGTTAATAATACTCAACTCATACTCTGGAACTTTTGTACGATAATATATTATTTTTTACTGGAAAACTTTCAATTTTGATACGATTAATTTAATTCCGATTTTCCATTAAAATTCCTGACCGAACCTTTTAGAGCAGCAATTTTGAACTTGTGTCATTTGCGAGAAAGCGGAACCTAATAGGAGCCTCAGAGGGACATTTTTAATGCAGAGCTTTGAATTGTAATCCTATATATTCAATTTCGATTTCCCATTTAAATTTCTAATAGAACCTTTTAGAGCAGCGATTTTGAACTTGTTCCATTCGCGAGAAAGCAGAACCTTATAGGTGCCTCATAGGAGTCACTTTGAAGGCATAACCTTGAGTTTTAATCCTATTAATTCCATCCTGATTTGCCATTAAAATGCCCAATAGAACCGCTTAGAGAAGCAATTTTGAACTTGTGCTATTCCCGAGAAAGCAGAACATAATAGGGTGCCTTTTAGAGCCACTTTGAAGGCATCAATTTGAGTTTTAATCTGATTAATTCCATCCTGATTTGCTATTAAAGTGCCCAATAACCTCTTAGAGAAGCAATTTTGAACTTGTGCCATTCGCGAGATGGCAAAACCTGATAGGTGACTCGTAGATACAATTAAAAGGCATTATTTTGGATTTTAAACTGATTAATTTACTTCAGATTTTCCATTCGAATTCCTAATAGAACCTGCTAGAGGAACAATTTTGAACTTGTATTTTTCGTAAACAAGCAGAACCTAATAGATAACTTTTCGGGTCACTTTCAATGCAGAACTTTGAATTTTAGTCCAATTAATTAAATTCCACTTAAAACTTATTACATTCTCATCATTTATTTGGAATGTCTTAGATTCATGTGATTTTGGACCAATCTATTTTTCTCTAATTCTCGAAGTTTTGACTCCCCCTGAGTCCAAAAAATTAGTCTTTACGAACATATATGTGTGTCTGTTGTCTGACGACGCGATAACCTTCGAAGGAATTTTCTGATTTGAATTTCCTCTTGCACACTGGTTTGTGGTCCAAAATACAGTTCACGTTAGTTAGCCAGCCTTCTATTGCCATTATTTATGGTTTTAGCCATGGAAAATCAAACTGAAAAACGTAATCATTCAAAACGTAAGAATTTAAAATTTCTAAAATGTATTAATAACTGAATATTTTTTAAGTAACTTCCTTAATACTTGGTTGAAAGTCGCACTACTTTCTTGAAAATTATTTTTTTTTTTGGTTGAAGATTCATTATTTTAGTTGGAAATTCATCTCTTTGGTTGAAAAAGTTTTTTTTTCAAATGCAGAACTAGATAACCAACATCTTTCCAAAAATGGGCTTTTTATATAAAAAATTCTTAAAAAATCTAATACATATTTTGTTAAAAGGATTTGTCCGAAATCTCATTTTTAATATAGTAAAATAACAATATTGGTGATTCAAAACCAGATAGCTCACTCTGTACTAGTCTCCCATCTTCTTCTTCTTTTTTTTTTTATTTCTTAACCTTTTTTTGTACCTTTTTCTAACCTAAAAGTTTTTCAAAAAGTTTTTCAATACAATAAAATAATAAAACCAAAGTATCAATCAAATTCCAACCTAAAATCTTAAATCTCCATTTTCTACAAAAAGCCACTTTTATAAGGTTTTTTTTACCTAACTTTTTGCCGTGCAGTCAGAAACGATATTTCTTGAAATTATTATCATTTATTTATAAATAAACATATACCTTTCTTCTCTTTATACATCTTTCAGCGAAAACTCGTATGTCACAGTACGATACCGTCACACTAAATCTTTATTTTCCCGGAACAGAATAATTTTTTAGGATGAAAACTTTTTTTTCTTATTCAGCTTCCGCATATTTCAGGAGCAAATTTTTATAATTTTTTTTAGTTGAAAAATAGATTTTTAGTCGCTATCCAAAAACGATTTTCAAAATCCATGAAATTTAAACGTCCAAATTCTTGAATGATTTACTCGGCATTGGTTAACTGTTTCTGATCAAACTCATCTTCTCTCAATTAAGCAACTCAACATCTCAGAAGTAAGTTTTTATTTTTTGTTTAAACTGAAAATTACACTTTTTATCGTTATTCGCAATCGAGCCTGTTCCAGTTTTAGGTTCCTGTCACTTTGAGATTGTAAATTTCCACATGCTGTTTCTCGAAACTGGATTTTTTGTTTTGATCATACATTTTGGGTTTTGTTTTATCTTCAAATGGTGATTTCGATTTTACGGACTCTTATTTCGCTCTCCTGAACAATTCCGATTTTGTTGGTTATCTAGTTCTGTACTGCAACCCTTCATTTATCTCTTTGGTTGAAAATTGAACTATTTTGTTGAAGATTTATCTCTTTAAGTATAAAATTCGCCTGGGTATTTGGCTTGAAATTTATGTATTATGTTGACAATTCGTTTTTTTCAATTAATTTTTTTAACTGAAAATTTAACTATTCCATTTTTTATTGAAAAATTTATTCTTTTTCAGTTGACAATTTAACAATTTTGTAGAAAATTCATCTATTTCTTTGAGAATTTGTCTTTTTTACTGGAAAATTAATCCTCTTGGTAGAAAATTCAACTGTTGAATTTTCCAGATATAAATTTGCTACAAAATTTAACGATTGAATTATCAACAGACGAATTTTCTATAAAATTCAAAACAGTTGAATTATCAACAGACGAATTTTCTACAAATTTAGAACATTTGGAAATGAAAATTTTTTCATTTTAATTGCTGAAAAATCGTACAATATCACGTTTATAGCTTTTAAAATTTAAAATTCACATCTTTCAAGTCTTAAAAATAAAAAATGGAAAAATAATAGAAAAATGTCGAAAAAGCATTGATAACTGAATATTTTTAAATTAGCTTTCAAATTTACCCAGCCCCTTTCCAAATTAATCTGGGGAAAAAATTTTCGGTAAAAATAAAACCATGTAAGAACTAGGCATTCAATATCGAATTACTTCTTTTTTTTTTAATTGTCATATACGTGGGGGGACCCAAAAGTAACGGAAATGGGCCGTGGGGGGGGGGGCGGAGTAAGAGAACGGGTTCTCCAGTGGGGGATTCTCAGCGGTGACTGTCCCTGAGTCAGTGTGCGAAGTCTAGTCGCTGTGAGTGCACCCGTTCGTCCGTGGGATTTTTTTCAGTAAAACAACTTTTTACGTTTCGGCGAAAACGTGCTTTTTATGGACGAGGAGAGAGAGCTGTCTCCATTGGCTTGATTGCTGCTTCGTTTCGGGGTCTTACCCATAGCACCAGGATTTATTACCAGTTATGACCTTAGAAAGAAAATCTGGGTCCTCTTTCAACTTATTTTGCAGCTCAAGAAAGGCCAGAAGTCGACGGTCCCTTTGGTCTTCAGTGAGAAGGCGAGGGACAAGTTTGGCTTCAGCCCTTCTCATGTGCAAATCTTCGGATAAAATCTTCTGGATTGAACTCCATGACTCTCCAGACATCTCACAAAGTTGATCAATGGTTCGACGACGGTCTTCACGAACAAGGGTATTGATTTTTTTATCGTTGTCGTCCGTTCTTGAAGTTGAGCGGGCCCAGAACGAGGTTGGTCTTCAATCGACATCTCTCCATTCTTGAAACGCGGAAACCAGTCGTGCACACGTTTTCTACTCAGGGCATCATCCCATAAGCTGTTTTGAGCATCACAAGAGTTTTCCGCGGGCGTTTTCCCCAACAGAAAACAAAATTTCACAGCCGCGTGTTGCTCACGTCACTCAGCCATCTCACGTTTTCGCTGAAACGGAAAAAGTTGTTTTACTGAAGAAAATCCCACGGACGAACGGATGCACTCACAGCGACTAGACTTCGCACACTGACTCAGGGACAGTCACCGCTGAGAATCCCCCACTGGAAAACCCGATCTCTTACTCCCCCCCCCCCCCCCGACCGAATTCCCGTTACTTTTGGGTTTCCCCACGTATCTGTCTCTAATGAGCAGTTTTACAATGTTATTTGAAATCATATTTCTCTTATTTTAACTCTTTTTGTGCAATTATTTTGCACAAATTGATTTTCTTGGGCATTTGCTTTAAAAAAATAGTTTTTTAAAGAACATAATTCTTTTTAGGCCTTTTTGTGCAATTTTGTTGCACAATTTGATTCCTTTTTAAGTTGACGTTTGTTTAAAAAATGTGAATTCGAATTTCTTTAAATTTAATAATGTTCCAAAGTGAACACTTCAAATTTATTGTCACTCAATTTCTTTTTATGTGATTAAACTGTACAATTTAAACTTGCAATCACATTAATATTGTTTTATGTTTGTATCTTATTAATTGCCAAAACTATCAGGCAGAAAAAAATGGCATAAGACACAAATTGTTCATTTCAATAACACCTAATAGTTTCAAAAACAAATTTTTTCAAATTTAAATAATTTTACGAGATACAGTATGGCTAGTAAAAAAATGTTCAATTAACAATATCTAGAGAACCATCATGAATTCGCGAAATCACCCTATACTGTCGGATTTAGGAGATCATTCTGCATAATATCCACTTAAAAAATTTCTAAGACCTATTGTCGCGGACCAAACGGTTCTTTACCTCGACACTGGCTTACTCACTCACTCTCTCTTACTTGACCTGCAGCTTATATTCGCTTGCGACGAGAAAAATTCTATTACAGTGAACCCTTTTTTTCGAGCTTTTTTTAAGCTATCTAATAATCTAATGCCTCACTACTGTCATTGGCCAAGACAATTTTGAATCCTTTATTTAGAAAACGTGTCTAGAAGGCTCTTAATTTGTACATACATTATTGAACGGTTGAGCTAGAAATTTCTGTGTTTTAAATGTCTTAATTTTATATTTAAAATATTTAGTGTTCAGAAAACTTCCACCATGATTGCCTTAATTTGCAATTTAGTCTTAAATACTTCAAATGAGGAAAAGTTCAGCTTTGAAAACTTAAAATTTGAATTTTGCTGACTGTGTCAAATTTTTAAAACCAGGACATGATTTCAAATTTTTTCTTCGTTTTTAGTGGCTAACTTGCAAATAATAAAAACTGGGATTTACGTCAATCATTAGTGATATAAGTGAAGTGATATCTCTAAGGATTACCGAATAACATCTCCGACATTGTTGAAAATTTACTTTTCAATTTAGAAAGAATTTTGTCCGTCTTTTTGACTACTTATATTTTAATAAACTAAAAATTTACAAAGTTAAATTAATAAAAACTTTTTTTGAATAATAAGGTGAATTTTCGTATTAATAATGACACAGAATTAAAAATGAACGCTTTTAAAATGTTTGTTTACTTTTTTTAAATTTCGATATACACATTTTTAAATTTATAACCATTTATATAATTTTTGCTACTATGAATAATCCAATGATGCATAATAAAAAGTAACAATTTTTATTCATTCGCTAATATGAAATCAACTTTTATATTTTTATCTTGTATCTGATTTCATTTTTCCAACATAAAATTGTATTAGAAGATTTTTTATGGCAGCACCAGTTTCATCTGGTCGGAATTGTTTAGAAATGTTTATTTACTTTTTTTATAACATATACTGTTTGAAATTTATATTATTCCAAAAAAGTAAATAACCGTTTTTAAATAATTCCCGCGAGATGAAGTTGCTGTCATCACGGGCCAAAATTCCAAGTACCCGAGTGGAAATGCAAAATTCTCAATTGCTGTCAATCGTGTTCGCACTATTAAGATACACGATTCGAAACGATTGATATATTAGTTCTATCGTTTCCTAACGATTTCAATTGATTATTTATATTTTTGCAGGGTCATTGATTTAAAAAGGTAACTAAAATTTCTTTGTTTTTATTTTAGAAAAAAAAACAATGTTTTTTTTTGAAGCCCTACCAATAGCCTCGTTCGGAGAAACAATTACACTCGTTTTCTTATACTTCATTTAAGCACTCATTTGCTGCAAAAAAAGATATGTGAGTTTAAACTTTATCATAAATTCTGCCATTTGTTATTTTTCTTAAAAAAATATAAAAGTTTTTGAAATTTTCATGATTATTGTCATATATACGAGAAAGCAAAGGCTTTATATTGCTTATTTTGGTTACTTTATAAAAGTATAAGCTCGATAAAAAGTGTCAAGGAAGGACCGCAGGAATGTCTTAACAACAACAAAAACTACCCTATTGAAAAAAATACATCTGTTAATACGGTCGTGAATACGACTATAAATACGGTCATATTTACGGCCGTGTATTTGAAACTGTATTTCCGGTCGTATTTACGGTCGTTTTTTTAAATAAAAAATTAATTCTTTGATTTTCAATTTCGAAATTAAATAAATTCCTATTCATTAACTATACAAGGAAGTACCACAATAAATACTACACAAATTTAAAGAGAGCGAATTTTTATTGAATGAAACAGTCGCAGTCTCAGAGAAAGCATAAAATTAATCATTGCAAGCCTGTTGTGCGAAAAGTTCTTGTATGAACCAATCTGATACTTTCTGTGAGACTGTGACAGTTTCATTCAATAAAAATTTGGTCTCTCTAAATTTGTTAAGTATTTATTATGTTACTTCCTTTTATGGGTAATGGATAGGAATTTATTCAATGTCAAAATTGAAAATCAAAGAATTAATTTTTTATTTTAAAAAACAATCGTAACTACGACCGTAAATACGACCAAAAATACGACCGGAAATACAGTTTCAAATACACGACCGTATTTACAGTCGTATTTACGACCGTATTAACGGCTATATTTTTCAATGGGGTAAAAACAATAAAATTTAAATTTTTCACGAGCAAATGTTTTTCCTTTATTATAAAAGAGTACGACGTGCAAAATTTTGTTATTAATAAAACAAAATGTTATTATTTAAGAAATTAGTCTAATATCTATCTTATCTTATCTAATTGAATGATTAGACTAATCTTTTTATTCAAACATAGATATCAACCGAAAATAATTACCTTTGGTGGACAAGTTCTTTCTATATCCCGCCGAGTGCAAACTCTAATAGTTACCGGTCTGCTTGTGCTGTAAGATGCACTTTCTGGGCCAACTTTGGGACATGAGTTTATCATTACCTCTGCACTAACCAGTTTCTGGACTTGCTGCGGTCTTACACAATTATTGATACTTGAGAAATTGATCGTCCTTGCAATATTTCTAATTCCCTTCTTCATCTTTCTCGTTGTTTACTTCAGGCTTCAAGATTCATGAGCATCCAAGAAGAGATTATGATAATGTAAAAATCTGAATTGATATACTCATTAATTTCGCTGTCGAAATATACTGAATATAATTATCAAATTTTGACTTTTTACATCGAAAATATATAAGTGCACTTTTTGACAACTCAAATTGAAACTACATCATCTCCATGACTACCTGTGACTACGTTCGCGATATTTCTTCTACAACGATGTTCAACTTTCACAATTAGTTTGAAAATTATTAAAAATCTACCTATCAGAAATGTAAAACTTAATTAAGTAAATCTTTATATTAATTGTTAAATTATCAAATTTACATGTTTTTCAATTTTAGTAGACGCTATTTCAAAAGTCGTATGCAAATTTGAAATTACGCCCGCGGAGCAAGTGGCCGAGACCCTTGGCCTGAATCTTAACATCAGAAGTGAAGAAAGTGAACAAACTCCATCCAGATGCCTCCACTTCTAAAAGCCCAAGTAAATGAAGCAGAAGTAGTAAACTTCCGCCAGCAGCTCCTCGACAAAAAATGCTAACTTTTGGTTTCCTCAGATCATCAGGACTTAATTCAGGCACAGAGCATTTTACGTCAAGAAGTTCCCAGCAATAGGTGCGGAGCGTGTCATGCACATTATGAGTACCTAGAACACATACTATCCAGCTGTCCCTCTCACGCGGGAACGACGTACCTCTGCAGACAGAATGCCGCTCTAAGTAGATAGGTAGGGAAGGTTCTGGACCATTTTTTATGTACTATTATCAACTTGCGGCTAGAATGTAGAAGGCTGTGAGATTAGTTTCGCTCCTTGTGCTGACTTACGTATCACAGTGTTGAAGTATCCAATATCGATATTTAAAATCAATACTTGAATCGGAAATCAATTATTAAATCGTGGAATGGAACTTTTTCACCCAAAAATATGGAGTAGGATATCTGACGTCACAATATTAAGCTATTAATATCTGCTATCCCCGGAATTGAAGTTTTTCGCCCCAAAATAATATAATGTATATAGCGTGTGTGTTTTTGTTTTAAGGTGTGTGTGTGTGTGTCCCTGTGTGAGGGAGGTTAAGAGTGCTAGGTTATGAGTCATCATCCCTCAGATAAGTGGGCCGCCGCTCGGGAGATAAAGTGATGACGTAGATGGTGGTGTTGCATTTCAACCTCCGTATATTGATGAATCTATCGTTGAATATAATTGCTTGTTATTGTGAAGATAATTATGAGAAAAATAGTCGGTGTCTTTGATGTCGAGAGTGTGATATGATTATTTTGAGGGCGTAATTTTCTGCGAAATGTATTTTGCAAGTTCAAACAGGTTTCAGCAGAAGAGTGCATGAACATTCCTGATGGCGTCATAGAATAATATTGCGCAATTACGCCAGCGGATATAAATATTTAATTAATGCGAAAAAGATGCAGATGAAATTTGATATGGAGGGCTGTGCATGACATCCCTTTGCCTTTTGCCGACATCATGCGTCAGGGGTCTCACATTCCATATAATGTTGAACAATTCCTAGTAAACAAAATTCCATTCTGATGACGTCATCCCCGTTCCAGGAATCCTTATCTACAGGGGGTTACCATATTTTATCAATATTGAGGCTATATATGGGTGCGCTCTTCTCTTTATTTTAACAGCACAATATTGACACGAGTCAAGAGTGCTTGTTTAATAGAAAAAAGTGTGTTTAAGACCTGTTTAGAAGCAGAATTTTTTCTGTGATTTCAGAAAAAACTGATAACAAACTTGCAGTAGTGAGCTTAAAATCTGCCAAGTGTTTTTTTTTTATAAGTGTCTGCTGATTTCAGTTTAATTTGAAAGTTGATTTCAAAAATCTATTCTGATGACGTCCTCCTAGTTCCAAGAATCCTTATCTACAGGGTTGCCATATTTCATCAATATTGATACCATATATGGGAGCGCTCTTCTCTTTATTTTCTCAGTGCAATACTAACACCAGTCAAGAGTGTTTGTCGAATAAAAAAGTGTGTTAAGACCTATGTAGAAGCTAAATTTTTTCTGTGATTCCCAAAAAACTGATGACAAACTTGCAGTAGTGAGCTTAAAATCTGCGAAGTGTTTTTATAAGTCTCTGCTGATGTCAGTGTAATTTCAAAATGGATTTAAAAAATATAAAAAAGTTCTACAAATCATGAAGGCGGCGTATCAACTCATACTTGAAAAGGAACCCCCATCATACGAAGAAATTATATGGTGGACGAGGAAAGGAACGAGAAACATCAGAATATTAAACAAACTGCTGAGGAAGAACAAACATATATCTCTGTGGCAAAAACGTGCGATTATGACATTGATCGCTAGTCTGAAGACAGCAAGCAGAAGATTCAAGAAGTTGCTGAAACCCGGAGCTGGCATGAGTGAAGCTTTGATAAAACTACGAGAGACAATAATTTGGGATGATGTGGAAAGTGCGTTTCAAGCGCGGATAAGACCTGGGGTAATATCAAATTTAATTCAAAAGGATTTACATACATTTTTGGATGACTGCAAACGCATGTTCATTCCACGAATTAAAAAGACATTAAATAGTTTGGGTAATATTCAACCTTGTGTTGAATTTACTCGGATTTTCAAGGCAATAGTGGCTGGTAATGAAAAAATAGATGAACAAAGTGTTTGTACTAAGAATGACCCTATTCTGACAACCACAAATATTGCTGGATGGTTTGAGGAAAAAGTCAAAGAACAGGTTCAAGCTAAAATTGATAAACTAAAAACAATAGATTCGGGTTGGAGTTTAATCGAAATCGTAAACTTAAGGGTTAATATTAATAGATACGCCCCTTTTCAGGTTGTGTCTTCAACTTTTATTGAATTACCCGATTTTATACAAAGAAATAAAGCTGCCATCAATATTAAAAATAAATATTCATATTGTTTTCTCTGGCCAGTAATGGCAGCTCTTTATCCTGCTACAATTCATTCTGATCGAACTAATTCTTATCCTCATATTAATGATTCAGAACTCAAATATAATGACGTCAGGTTTCCAATTACTCTTGAGGATATTCTGAAACTTGAAAAAATGAATGGTCTAAGTATAAATTTATATGGATTAGAGTTTGATGAATATAGCAAGAAAGAGGACATTTTTCCAGTTTTTCTAAGCCATGAAAAATCCGAGAAACCTATTATTTACCTTCTGATGACTGAAAATACTAAATTTGATTCAGATACCGAAGTGTATCATTTTTCTTTAATCAAAAGTCGGTCTAGACTAGTGAAACCACAAATAACGAAAGATCGTGGTTCCACTTACTTTTTTTGTGACAGGTGTTTTTGTCACTTTAAATTTGAGAAATCCCTCGAAAAACATCAAGTTGCTTCTGTAAATCTGAATAATTGCACGCTAATACTTCCCACAGAAAAAGATAACATTTTAACATTTTAAAATTATAAATATAAAAAGAGGGTTCAATTTGCAGTATATGCTGATATAGAGTGTTTGTTAAAGCCAGTTACCAACATTCAAGGAAACGCTTATCAAAAACATATACCTACAAGTGTTGCTTATTACACAAAATGCAGTTTTGATGATTCACAATCTGAACCTCAAGTTTATCGTGAAAAAGACTGCATCACATGGTTTGTCAATGACTTGAAAAGCTTAGCTGCGAAAGTAGATTCTTGCCTCAAGAATCCTGTACCAATGGAACCCTTAACATCGAAGCAAGAGTATGATTTTCAAAACGCCAAAGTTTGTCATATTTGTGAGCAATATTTTAGCAAAGATGATGTAAAACATCGTGATCACTGTCATTTTACGGGGAAATATCGTGACCCTGATCATGACAGGTGTAACGTAAATTACCAAGACTCACATATAATTCCCATAGTATTTCACAATTTATCTGGCTACGACGCTCATTTTTTTATAACAGAATTGTCAACAAGCTTTGATGGTGATATCTCATTATTCCCTATCAATAAGGAAAAATATATATCCCTTACACAAAACGTGCAAAATACAAACGTTAAACTTAGATTCATTGACTCTTTTCGATTTATGCCAAGTAGCCTCTCCAAATTAGCTTCAAATCTTAGCAATGATGAAAAATTAATAACAAGAAAATATTGCAAAAGTGATGGAGAATTTGAATTATTAACGAGAAAAGGTGTATTTCCATATGTTTATGTTGATAACTGGCAAAAATTAGATAAAGATTGTCTACCAGAAAAAGAGGAATTTTATTCGAAATTAAATGATGAGGGTATTTCAGATAAAGATCATAATCATGCCTGCAAGGTTTGGGAAAAATTTAATTTTAAAACGTTAGGTAAATATTCAGACTTATACTTGAAAAATGATGTTTTTCTTTTGGCAGACATTTTTTAAAGTTTTAGATGTCGTTGTATTGAAACTTATAATTTAGATCCATTACACTACTTTACAGCACCTGGGCTTTCTTTTGATGCTATGTTAAAGTATACTGGAATTGAACTTGATCTATTAACAGATATAGAAATGTTATTACTTATTGAAAGTGCCATCAGAGGCGGTGTGTCTCAGTGCTCCAGTAGGTATGCGAAGGCAAACAATAGATTCATGGAATTAAATTTTAATCCATTGGAACCAGAATCGCACATCACGTATTTTGATATAAGCAATCAATACGGACAAGTTATGAGTCAATATTTGCCCTATCGTGATTTTAAATTGTTATATAAATTTTGAAAAAGAACCAAATTTTTTCAATATACCTGATGATTCAGAAATAGGCTATATTCTCGAAGTAGATTTGGAATATCCTGAAGAACTCCACGATTTGCATAAAGGCCTGCCATTATGTCCAGAGCATTTTGTACATCCTCTTCTAACATCTAAAATTCCGAAACTAATAACCAATTTGAAGCAAAAACCTTGGTTAAAAGACTATATTGATTCAAATACTGACTTAAGAAAGCAGGCAAGAAATGAATTTGAAAAAAAAAATTTGTTAACTCATGAACAACTCAGTCTTCGGCAAGACCATGGAGAACGTAAGGAAGCACAAACATGTTAGGTTTTTAACAAAGTGGGAGGGGAGATGGGGTGCAAAAGCTCTGATTGCCAAACCAAACTTTCATAGCTGCACTATCATTGGTGAAGACATGGTGATCATTGAAATGAGTAAAACCAAAATTAATTATAATAAGCCAATATATATCGGATTCACTGTTCTTGACATAACAAAGATAATGATTTATGACTTTCATTACAATTACATGAAGTACACCTTCAATGTCAAAATTACTTTATACTGACACAGACAGCTTGATTTACCACACTACAGTTCCAAACTTTTATTATTATATTAAAAGTGATTTAGACAAATTTGATACCTCAGAGTTTCCACCAATTAATATCTATGATATTAAATTACTAAACAAAAAGGTCTTGGGGCTCATGAAAGACGAATGTAACGGGAAAATTGTAACAGAATTTGTTGGGCTAAGATCAAAATTGTATGTCTATAAAGTTTTGGGAAATGAAGCGAGAAACAAGAAAGCTAAAGGTATTAAAGGATCCACATTAAGGACAATAACGTTTGATGACTACAAGCGAACTTGGTTACATTACGAAACTCTTATTCGACCTCAACGGTTAATTCAAAGCCGAAAACATGAAGTTCACTCGATTAAGCAAAACAAGATTGGTCTCAGCTGACGAGATGATAAGAGGATGATGCTTCCTCATACAACCGACACACTTCCATGGGGCTCCAGAACCGAGGGGCATTCACTCTGAAATCAGACGAATCTTTGCCAAGATTGCATTTGATTTCATATGATTTCATTTCGGATTTCATACGATTTCATACGATTGCTTTTTTCTTGTAAGCTAACTATGATTTCAACAGTGACATGACCCTAATTTTAATGAACACGCTCTGACTGTCCATTGACTGCTGTTGACTCCCATCTAGACTTGTAGATTCGCACTGACTGCTAGTGTTACCATGTGGCCAAAATATAAATCTTCAGCTTTCCTCCATTTTTCTTCAGAAATCCGTAGATAATTTCGAAAAAATTCTTCAGATTTCTAAAAAAAAACTTCAGATTTATTATGCACTATAGTTATTCAAGTTGATAAGATCATATATTTTCGATGAATTTAACCACAAAAACGTGTATACTCGTGCGCAGCAGCTGGTGCGCAGGATACACATGAATACCGGTGGGAAACTTCAAATATCAGTATACGTGACACCGATTCAAATTTTCAATTAGCAAAGCATTATATTACATACTTATTTCAATAAAAAGCTGACATTTAACTTGTCTTCTCTATTGTCTCTGAAATAAAAGGAACATGAACTCAGCAACTTATAGCCGAAGCCAATTAGGTGCATGATACACGGAGAAAAAAATCGCACTGTTATAGTAGGCTGAGCTCTTGATATTACAGTACGGAACTTCATGTGCGAAATTGGCATGAATTTCTGCCAATATTGGCATCAGGTTAGACATTTTTAGCATTAAATGTCCTATACCATAAAAGAATCAAGCGCATGCCGTTATTGCTGTAGTCACATGCCCTCAGAGCAGTTGTGCCTTGCGGAAATAGCTCAAACTTTGCCTTGCTACGGTTGTAAGAAAACCCATCCTCTTAGGGTATGAGTAGTCTTGCAAAAGCGATGTGAAGTTAGGCCAGGCCTACCGGCGCTACGTTCGTAAATAAGCGCGGCCTAATATCTCATTTGTAAGAGTACTCATACTCTAATAGGGTGAGTTCTTTACAAATATAGCAAGGTGAAGTTGGAGCTTTTTTCGCAAGGGATAACGGCTTTAAAAGCATGAAGCTTTGTACTTTTTTAGGATAAAGGGTTTCCTGCTTAAAATGAATCAATTTTGTACCAGGATAGCAAGAATGAAACCTGCGACAAAAGCATGACTAGTGTTCTTACTATTATAGGCATATTTTTTCTCCGTGTACTAAGCTTAAAATGAATGCTATATAGTAAGTTTCAAGGTTCTTCCTAATTCGAAATCACATCAATTCTTAATTTGAAGAATCTTACAGTAAACCCACATAGCACACTTTCCGCAAAAACCTGGTCTTTTCTTAAGACTTGGTCCAAGTGGCTGGGAGAAAAAACCAGGTCTGCCCTAGGTTTAGACCTATACTTAAATCTAGGTTAAAACATAGGTTCATGTCCGCCGCGATTTTTTGGTTAAAAAAAAAAGTAAATTAATGCGACAAATTTTTGACAGAGAATCCAATTTTTTAAATGAAAGTAGCTCTAATTCATAGAAATCGATTTCATTAAAATTTGTATTAAAAAAGTGGTAGACCTAGACATTTTATCTGATACATTTTAAACTTTGTTGGGGGAATTTTGAAACATTAGTGAAAAATGATTAAATTTTCTTAATAATTCCTCAACATTCCTCACTCAAGAGCATGTCGCTACGAAAAAAATGTATTTATTTTCGTTAAGTCCGAAAAACGTTAATCAACGTCTCGAACATCAAAAAGCCATGGCGATCGGCAACCCGCAGCCGCCTCGCAAATCAATTCGAGGTTCGACGTTGAAGCATTCTTATATCCTTGGCGATTAATCTCAGTTGCGAGAAAGGGTAGCACTAGCGCTGCGCACCGACCAAATGCGGAACTAATGTTCTCAATGAGCCTGCGCGGCTGAAGGGGAATTAGTGGAGGGAAATTTAAATTAGTATCACACACAGTATAAAGATGATATCATTTACAGTTTCCAAATCTAATTGAAGTTAAAAAATTGGAAATTAGCAACACATGACTTTGTTCAAAAATACACTATATTGCAAAAGTTTACGATCACTTCTTTTTTGATGACTGATAAAGTTCTCTTAATTCTAATTATGTCAGAGCTAAAATTTGTTCTCTCTCAAGGGTTGAATGCTCTCAAAATTCTGTATAAAATGAGCCCAGGATGTAGCCAATTTGTCTATCTTTTAAACAGACATTGCAAAAATAGTGTAAATTTCAATGTTTTCTTTAATTTTCAACAACTTCCGTAATAATCAATATTTGTTAATGTTTTTGGGCTCATTTTAAACCTATTTTTCTGATTTGTAAATATATGAAACATATAAACATACAGTTTCTATAAAAGTTCCTTAGAATATATATTTATTCAATTTTTATTTTTATTTGCCTACAGATATGGTGTTTTCAAATTTTTCCAAATGCATCCTGGGCTCATTTTATACAGAATTTGGAGAGAATTCAAGCCTTTAGAGAGAACAAATTATACCAATAAGAAGATGATTTAATGATTGTCATTTTTTAAATATCTAATTTATGAAAAATTTGTAACCCTTTTTTGGGTGAACAACTTTTGTTCTGTTCATTTTTTTTCATAGTTTGTGTCGTTTTTCAAAAAAAAATTTGCATTATTTTTTATGATATATTTACGACTAAAATAAAAACTACGCATCCTATCAAAAAGTGATTTGTAACAAATTTACGGCTCGTTTTTTGGTGCATAGTTTTTGTTGATTGATCTTTTTTCGTATGTTGCACAGTGTGACCGCGAAATTGAATTTTTGATTACTTTTTTATGGTTGGAACCAGAACCATTGATGAAAAAATGCTGGTTAACGAACTCGATCTTTCTTTTTGTTCCTTTAAATTGTATGTAAAATTTCAACATAAGGGAGCGTTCACATATTACGTATCATTGAAAGGGGGGGAGGAGGTTCGTGTTTCGTTACGGTCTGTCATGTGGGGGGAGGGGGGTTTACACGATTACGTAACATTTTTAATTTATGAATTTTCTGCACTATCAACTTTGCATATCAAAATTTGTAAATAAATAATTTCACTTCATCATAAAATTTATTTCTAAATGTTTCTTATTTTCTAAACATTATTGATAGAAGAGAAAATTTAAATTGTAAATGATTGTTTTATAATGGGAAAAGATTCTGTTCTCAATATTTCGCTACTACACTATAATTTGTCAAGTTTCTTACATTTTCAAAAAGATAAGAAAAATTAAATTATGGGCAAAAACTTTGTTGAAAAATTTGAAAATAATTAGATGCGTTTTAATAATTATAAAACATTTGAGATCAAATTTTTCTCAAGATTCCTGGAAAAATTTTTAATGGTTCAGTTTTTATTTTAAACGAATAATTTTAAGTTTTGAAGATTTCAAAATGTGTGGAAAAAGAATATGGAAGACTTTGAAACAAATTTTTTAATTTTTCGGGATTAAAAAAATTTTTAGGTAAACTAAATTTTGTGGGGTGTCAAGAGAATGAAAAAAATATTCTTAAGATTCATGGGGAAATTTAAAATGATTGTCTTGTAATGAATTCTAAGAGAAAACTGAGAACAAAATTACAAATTTTTTTTTGTTATTTCCGAACATTTGTAAAAATACTGTATACAAGATTTCAAAGCAAAATTTTGCAATTTTGCCATATTACGTAATGGTCTGACAAGATTAAAATAGTTATTTGTGATACAGGCGAATGATGCAATCACACGAGTTACCAATCATCTATGCGCACGTGTATCACACGCTATTTTTTGCAACGCCCGTCCGAAAAAGTTGTTAGGAGGGGTAGCGAAAAATACTAATTTTATATTGCATAGAGTTCTGAAAAAAAAATTTTTGTTCAAAACCTTTGATGGAAAAAAAATTTGTTCAAAAAATTTGGTGAACAAAAATTTTTGAAAAAAAAATTTGGAAACAAAAAAATTTTGTGGAAAAAAAATTATTCAAAAAAAATG
>CAKNYM010049716.1:126223-158441 GCA_932195095.1 Andricus curvator
CAACGGAGACTGCTGCCCGAAAATCGTAGTTCCAGAAAATTTGGCACTTCTCGTTTCGGACAATCGACTCTATCTCTTCTGGAGCGTTCGGCAGGGCAGGGTCGCGGCCAACACCGTAAGAGCGACAAAGATGGTAATAAAGCACTCTTAGGGCCGCATTATGTCTATAGATATACGTCGTTCCCGCGTGGGTCGGACACCCTGATAGTATGTGTTCTAGGTACTCAGCGTGTGCATGACACGCTCTGCACCTATCACTGGGAACTTCTTGACATAAAATGCGCTCACGGTATGCTAAGGTGGAAATGACACCGTCCTGGCATGCGAAAATAAAACCCTCTGTACCTGAATTAAGCCCTGATGATTTGAGGAAAGCAAAAGTTTGCTCCTTCGACAAGGACTGTTTTTCTACATTTCTGTGAAAGTTTCCGTGCATTTTCTTGTCGAGTAGCTCTTGGTGAAAATTTGCAACCTCTGCTTTCTTCACTTTGGTTTTTAGAAGTGAAGCATCTAGATGAAGTAATGCACTTTCCTCACTTCTGATGTTAAAATTCAGGCTAAGGGTCTCGGCCGCTTGCTCCGCGGCTTTGTAAAGGAACGCTCCTTCGCCAATCATCTCGTGGTTCCTGACCATCTTTAGGAGAGGATCTCTGCCATTCGCAACGATGTAAGCTGTACTTAGAACAATCCGGTTATGAAGACACTGGAGATTCAGAAGTCCGCGTCCGCCTTGACGGCGTGAAATATATAATCGCGGAACTGACGAATTGATATGCAAGCTTTTATGCATATGCATGATCTTACGTGTAGTGGCATCAAGAACCTTAAGCTCGTTCTTCGTCCATTGAACTACTCCAAACGAGTAGAGTAGAACTGAGTAGAACCGGGACGGCAAGCATGTTAGTCGCAGATACCTTGTTCAACGCCGACAGATTGGACGACCAAATCTGTCGAAGAAGATGCTTGTATCTGCTTCGGAGAGACTCCTTCACTGATGTTACGTCCTGAATGCGGTTTGGAGGTGCGTCCAGGTATGTATAGGTCTCTCCAGTATTAAGATGTCTGACAACACTTATATCCACAAGCTCAGGGTCCTTGGGAACGCCAGTAATCTTTCCTTTCTTCAGATGAATGTTGGCACACTTGTCCAAGCCAAAGTCCATCCCAATCTCTGCTGTGTATAAAATATTTATAGCAGTTTGAAGTTTGCTTTTACCAGAGGCATAGATCTTCAGGTCATCCATATAAAATACATGAGTGACCTTATGCTCATGCTGATTAGTATCGCCACAGAGGTATCCAGGAGAATTTCGTAGTGCGAGAGATAGAGGCAGAAGTGTGATGCAAAAAAGCAAAGGGCTTATGATATCACCTTGAAAGACTCCCCTCTGGAAGGTGACGTTCGTTGTCACACGATAATTTCTAGATGAGATAGTAAATCTAGTTTTCCAAAGAGGCATCAATCTCTCTATGCATCTCACTATGTGTGGATGTACCTTCAAGCTTTCCAACAGACAGATGATAAGTCTATGAGAGGTTGAATCGAAAGCTTTGCGGTAGTCAATCCAGGCCATTGACAGGACGCGCTGATGGGCTGCAGCGTCTTTACAGACACACCTGTCAATTAGCAGGTTCAAACAAGTTATTGGCCTGTAATTCTCTGGGTTGGACAAGTTGCCTTTTTTTGGCAGGAGTATAGTGCGTCCTAACACCAGCCACTGCGGAATGGGCGTCTCCGACTTTAAATATGAGGTGAATATGCGGGCCAGATGTTGGTGTGTAAAAGTAAACTTCTTCCACCAAAAGTTCTTGATACAATCTGGTCCAGCAGCGGAAAAGTTCTTCGTGCCTCTAAGTGCTTTTTT
The DNA here is from genome assembly GCA_932195095.1 of Andricus curvator. Lineage (NCBI taxonomy): Eukaryota > Metazoa > Arthropoda > Insecta > Hymenoptera > Cynipidae > Andricus > Andricus curvator. Next base: position 128,089 of record CAKNYM010049716.1, read on the forward strand.
CACCTCTTCGGCAGTGATTGATGGACATTCCTCCTCAGATTTTACGAGGTTGTCGCAAAACTCCTTGAAGCGGATGATATTGTCAGTATCTTTTTTCAACTCTAGTGTTTTCGGGATCTTGTACACCTCTCTCCAAAAAGTCTCTACCTCCTTGGGCTTGGGTGCATTTTTTACAGAAACAGGTAGATCGCTGAAGAGGCGCGATGGGTCAGCGAGAAACTCTTGATTTTCCCTGATCCATCTCTCCCTCTTCTGTATTTTCCTCCTTGCGTCAGATAACAGTCGTATTTTGTCAACAATATGCTGCTTGATTGTCAGCAGCTTTGACTTGTTTAGTGTTTGATTCAAGATCCTTAGTTCTTGGGCGAACTTTCGAACCCTTTCCGTAAACGGTCTACCAGATGTTATGTAGTCAATCACACATTGAACACGGGACGCATTCTGTCTTGCCCATCCAATCTTCTTGTTCAGTTGATGCAAGTTTCTTTTGGTCTTTTGATCCATCGTCGGTTTCAACCTTCGATTTGAATCAGCCAAAGCTCTCGCAGCACCATAAACTGAGCAATTGATGGTCCATATCATATCTCCACGAAGGGAGGCATCCATTTCAGCCAGATCTTGGGGCTTAGGAGGAACTTGCATGTTAATGCTCCTTCTTTTAATGAAATTGCGATCATCTCTCAGAAGGTGCCTGCTTTCTGGGGTTTTTTTCAGTGTCGCTTCATCATCTTCGTCTGCAGCTTGATCAAGCAGCGGTTGGGGAAGCGCTCCGCGTACATATCCATTTTTCCGGAGGTTAAGGGCTTGATTTCGCAAAGACTGATGCGAAACGTGCTGAAGATATGGGTGTTTCTGGCACCACAGAGTGTGCATACGCGCCATAAAGCCTCCGCGAACAGGGATAATGCTGGCATCGTAGCAGTCTAGCACGTCATCCCTGAGTTGATCCGTCCATTCAATGTGGGCGTTTCGCCGGTTCGTCGTCGTGTTTCCATCTAAATTATTTTCAGCACCCCGAACTCTAGGCTGATCGGCATTGTTTGCAGACCCATTGTCGGGTGCTCTGCGCGTTCGATTGTCTAGAACCGCATCTACAACGTTTTGGTGTTTTGGTGGTTTCATTGTTGTTCCCACGAGCAGCTAGGGAAAGGGTTAGTCCATCCTTATAGAGCCCTGCGTGCAAGGATAAGGCTGATACTCTGAGAGGTCGCCCGGTATCCCAGAGTCACCGTTTGAGACACCTAACCCAGGTGCCATTCAGCTTTCGGCACGGTTGTTACGCCTTCGCTTAGGAGTTATTCCTTCGGGACCATCCCTGGACAATTGTCCGCGACTGCTTTTTAATTATTGTCACCATATTCAGCAGAAACCCTTGGTACAGGGACCCTCTATCCGCAACCCGAGGACGCGTTCGGTGGCTTTGTCATAGGCCCTTCGGTTCTATTCCAAAGTAATCGAAACGGAAAACCGAAAAAAAAAATATATATATATTTATATATTTAAAAATGTTAAAAATAATGTAAAATAGTTAATTAATTTCGATTTCAGTGCAACTCTGCGTTTTTTTTTATGTTTCGATAAGTTTTTCTTGCCAATTTCATGAAATTTCTGATTTCTGAAAATAAAACTTCATATCAATAAGAATAGCAGGTGTGCCTTGTGCGATAAAGTAAAATATTATACATTACAGGTGGGTGTGGTGAGCCCACACTTGTAGTTATTTACTACAAGAAACTATTCACCTAGAAACACTACCCGAATCGGGTAGTGTCACGCCTACCCTGAAAGGGAAATGGCTTAATGGTATACTTACTTACTTACTTACTTACAGGTAAAGTTGATAATAGAATCAAGGTAATACAAGCAAAAGAGTCCAATTTTGAAGCTGTTTTTTGCCTGTATGATTTGTAATTTTTTAATCACTTTTACATATAATGTATATTATTTGACCCTTTGGCCCAAGGGCAAACTTCTATTCTAATTGTCAGCAATTAAAAATTTAATGAAATCGGTCAACCAAACTCATCGAAACTTATAAACACGCAAAATTGCACCAAAATGGACATTAATTAACTAGCCTATATAATTTACAGGTAAATTATAGATAAAAATGTTGTTTAAAGTAATACAGGAATTATTAAACTATAAAAAATATGTATTTTTGTTGTATTTCCAAATTTAAGATTTTGTTCTGTCACTCGGTTTAAATATTTTTAAGTTATTCATTATGCAGAAAACTATGAAAATTAATTTTTTGTCCGACCCTCTTTGAAGATGCGCCATTGCAAGCACGTGAAGCAAGCGTAATTTGGCCGCTTCCAGCCTAGTGACGTTCGCGTATGCGCACTCCGCCGCCGGGCCGACATGAAACTTTACGCCCGCTACACATACACAGGGCTGATTTAACCCGGGCGCAAAGGGCTGTATGGCACCCGAGCGCCAATAAATGAGGGGCGCCTTGACACCACCAGCAAAATAAAAGAAAATCATTGGTGTGAAATTTGTTGTATCTCATTTTGAACAATGAAAATTTTCATTATGCCTTTATTTTTTTTCGTGTCTCAAAAATGTTGCAACTCAAAACTACACACGAATTTGGCGTACTTTTGAGGATCAGCATTTTACAGTGATGTTATATTTATGGAAAGTCATATTCCTTCCCCGTAGTGACCGTAGTAGGGCGGAGTTTATTAGTTTGGGTTTTGTACTCTCGTCACTGCGAGAGGCCTGTTACGATGAAGTAGATAGTAGATGACAGGCCCAGGCAAGGCCTTATTTATTTTTCGCATTTAGAATTAATACTACAATTCAGAAAAATCTATTTCACTGTTTCATACTAGGTACATAGGCTATGGATTAGTAAGTAACAACCCTCACTTTTGTTTGAGACTTGCCCTAGAACAGTTCATTAAAGCTCTTCAATGTGAATCAGTATATTAAAAGAGCAGTTTTAGGTGCAGTAATCGGTCTAAAAGTGCAACAATTATTAGTTAAAATAATATTTGTCTCTAGATTGAATGGTGATTGAACGTATATGCTATACTAAGTATAATTCTTAGTGGGACCAAATTTGGCTCTCCGCGGGTTATCTGATCGTGGTTATGATTCTAATAATGGGAACTTCTTAAAAACAATTGAAATTATCGCTCAATTTGACCACGTAATGATTGAGCATATTAAGCGTGTTCAAATTGAACAATATAGTAAAACTATGACAGCGTATTTAGAAAATATTATTTAAAATAAAATAATAACTTTAATCATTCATTATTCGCGTTGAACGAAAAACATTTGTCGTCCGATTTGTTGAACTAAATATGCGAGATACGTGAGCGTTTTCTTGGCTTTCATCAAGTCACTGAACAATGAGGTGAAGGACTTGCGCATGTTGTATTAAATAAATTATAGTAATATGGGTTAAGCGTTTAGGATACGTTTTAGGATCCCTGTAAACAGGAGAGCATTAAATTGGATTATATGGCATTGAAAAAATTGTACACTTTAATGCCTATAAATCAACACAAATTCCGTTTTTGTCCGAATGTTGATTTAACGGCATTCGAATGCATTGATTGTATTCGATATATCCGGTCGGAAGAAGCATTAAATGGCATTCGACTTATTTGGTAATTCAACAGCATTGAACGGCATTAGTTCCATTCTATGCCTTCGATCGCTGAAGCCATTGCATGTCATTAAACTGATACGGTCATTTAAGTGCATTTAATGGCATTAAATCAACGGCATCACAAAGAAGCCACTTTAATGCCATAATTTTTGTGTGTGATTCAAAATGATTCGAACGAAAGCTGTCTAATGCCATGAAGCGGATTCGGACAAAAACGAAATTTGTTTGGATTTATAGGCATTAAAGTGTACGATTTTTTCAATGCCATATAATCTACTTCAATGCTCTCCTTTTTACAGGGATACTCGACGTTAACGTATCCTAGAGCTTTTATGTTGCTTGTTCTACTCACAGTTTACATCTTGCTGTAAATGATTCTGCGAAATGTAGTATTGACGCTGTTGACTGAAAGATGGCAAATTGATTGTAAGTATCTTTCGAGATTATCAGTAAAACCGCTATCTGATACATGTTGGGCAAGTTGAACAGATACAGTAAAACAATTTGTTTATCAAATACACTCGAACCTGGATTTAATTACGGTTTCGGTTCTGGCGTTGGACTCGAATCCAGGGACTACGAATGTAAAAATCAGGGCCGTGTGAACAATACAGTGAAATGATGCAACGTGACGCAGTTATCCAGTTAGGCCGTTAGGGTACTGCGCTTGATCGCTTTGCTACTGCTTTTTTACGCATGAGTGACCAAGGACGCCGTACCCTTTCGGCCCCGCGGCTCCTTTCAACGGAAACCGATGTACGGCGTCAATTCTCGGAAAACACAAAGTTTACTGAAATTCGGAGTTCCAGTGTAGGTAAAATTCACAATGAATTAATAGAAATAAATGTAAACTTAGGAAGACCACTCTACTCGGCATTAAGCGCAGTGTTTAGCTACTGACATCAAAAGCTTCTAATTTCCATGCTCAGTTGTCATTTGGCATAAAATCTTATCTAATGTCAACGTAGTAAGTCTGATTTTACAGCAGTCGAATCTCCAAGTAGCAAAATGTAACACAATAATAAATGTGTTATTCATTATTTGTTTATTTTCTATTTACCATAATAATTATAATTAATATTCATTATTATAAATACTATGAATATTAATTTTTGTCATTTTTATAATTTATTATAAAAAAATTTGAATGGTCTATGGACAACGAAAATACTACGGTTTTTAGGGAGGAGGGAAGGCGTCAATTGTACACTGCACCCGGGCGCTGGATGTCTAGAAACGGCCCTGCACGTACACTGCACCATGCAAGTGAAAATATGAAGGAAATTATCTTTATCTTTAAAAAAATTGTATACGACAAAAAGAATTGTTATTTTGCCTCGTGTGACTCAAAATAGCCTTCTTTACGCCCTCGATACACAATGTACTATTAAGACCTAAATGGCCCAGAAGAACCTCAAAACAAAATTTTCATGAAAGAAAATGTATCGCAGTATTTTTTCATCAAAAGGAAGAAATTTAGGGGATAGCGTTTGCAAAATTCCAATTTTTATTGAGTACCCTAATGTATACTAATACGCTCTACCCTATGAACCGATTTGTGTGAGTATGCTCACCCACGAATGGACCCGGTGCGGGTATTTTTGTCACAGTAGTTAATGGCTTTGTTCTGGAAAAAAGGATATAAGAACAACACTTTCTTTCCATCCAATATTACTTTATTCTTTGCGGTTTCTCGAAGAGAGTTTTTAACTGAACGAATATGCGCTAGTCGAAAAATTCCGAAGTGCGCAACCATACTTCACCTCATACACAAACATTATTACAATAGTGATGTTCCACGTATTATTAGACTACGTATTTTTTTGTTCTTTGAATTTTATTTCTCACGTAGCCACCTTCACGGCGCGTGCACATACATATATTTTGTTGTATACGTAAACTTCCACTAAAAAGGACACATTTGTCGAAATTGAATTATTCCCATGGACAAGTACCCAAATAAATACACTATATAAGTCGAAAAATTATTCATAACATCATCTTCAAAGTTTGAACTACGAAAAACAATATTTCAAAAATGCTGCATTTTAAGATGTTGAATGCCATAAGCATACACGTTATATTTTGTAATCAAACACAGAATATACCTTTTCACGATTTGACTTGAGCATAGTTTCAGAAGATTAAGTATAGATCAAAGTACCTCTCAAAAACTAAGCCCGATAACTGGGTCCTTCTCTGATGGACGTCCACACACACAACACATACAACACACACACATATATCTCTGTTTTGTTTTGGATCACGATTCCTTATGAGACAAATGAAAATCCTCCCAACCTTAAATTAAAGAGGAAATCTTATTCGTGTCAAGAATAATCCTTTTGTTACAAGAGGATATTTCTCTGAGTATATTTATATATATATATATATATATATATATATATACATACATACATGCATGTACACACATGCCTATGTATAATTATAATTGTAGAAATTATATCTAACTGCTTGAATATAATCACAAAGTAACTACGTACATATATACAGCACCGTATAGTAATATGACGATTGAGGACGAATATTTTTTGTTATTGACTTAATGCACATAATTATTATAAAATAAAATATAAAGTTTTCATTCAAAAATACCAGAAAATATATCGAAATGCAACACAAACTCAATCCAAAGCAAAGTCATTGTGCTAATTCTGCAAGGAGTTATTTAAAAAAGGTGTAAAAATCAGTATGGTCGTAAATTCTTAATATCTTTAGAAATATTGAAAATTGGTCAATTTTCGTGGGCTCATTTTACAGATAAATTTACATAGGATTCGTTTAACTTATGATGAAAGTTTTAAACAAACCCTAGTTTTTGGTTAAGATGGAACTTGGAATTGTGAAAATTCAAACAATGCTTCCGTTTACAAAATACGTGTCTAAACTTTATAAACTAGATAATTTTGTACATTTCGTAAAATTTTCTTAAAACATACTCTATTTATTTCTTTAATTTTTGTCTGAATGGTTATGTATTTTTGAAAACTGTGAGCATTTTAGCGAATGTCAAGAAATAGCCATCCTCATATTATTGGACGGTGCTGTCTAATCGCGACAGAAACAGCTTTGTTTTCCTATCCTTTGGCATTTGTTTACACAATACACTGTCTTCTCCCTCTCGCACACAACCAAAAGCTACAAATTCACGATCTTCCCTATTTTGAGATCTATTTTTCTTTACTGTACATTATTATTATTATAATTTCTAAAAAATATCTCAATAAAGTAACATAGACAATTTGTACGAAATATGTTACTAAAAACACCGAATAACAATTCCCAGGGAAAATAAGAATTCTATCGTATCGATAAACGAGGAACCCACGCAAGCATGACTCTCAAAGTAACGGCTCGAAGAACAGGTAAGAAATCCGGCACGTAATCATCGCTTACAAATGAAAACTTGTATATCGATATATTCTGTACACTACTATGGGAAACAAAATCATCTAGTTAGCCAAATGAATATTTCTAACGAATCCGTAAACTTATTACAATATATGTCTTCTGGAGCGAGGAACTCAATCGGATGCCTGAAATTTAGGGACCAAAGAAAAAATAAGGAAAAGCTCCCTTTTGTCATATTGTATTTTTCATATAGAAAACTGTTGGATTCTTTGAATTCACATTGAAACTGTCAATCTATTAAAAAGCATTTAAATTTAAGTGCATCTACTAGGCTTGACCTTACCTAAGATTTGATTTTTTATATTTACAGCAAGTTGCACTTAAAATATCTACAATTCATGACTCTGAACTACCTGAACCCACGTACTATCCTGTCCAAAAAATATAGAGAACTCAATTTTTGTACAGATTATAGTGAAAATCTCAGCAGAAACAAATTCTAAAAATATAGGACAAAGTACATATTGCAAATGAAGGTTTTCCCTATGCTAGTACAGAGTTTTGAAATTTTCAGTCGATTAGCAATTATTTCCTGATGAGTGAAATGTTAAAAAAGTACCATTATCTTACGATCATGTCAGAATACTCATCTTTGAATGGACGTTAGTCCCTGAAAATAAACTACAAAAAATCTACAAAAAATATTTGAATTTTTTTTATCCTATTTGTGCGCAATTTTAAAGTCAAAAATAATCATTTGTTATTAAGTTAATAACAAAAGAGTAGTGAGCTTAATCTGCGAAGCGAAACAACCTAGGGAGATAATTCTTGAAGTAACTTCGAGTAATTTCGATTATGGAAGTAACCGCACTCACAGCAGGACAACCTGTCTGTGCTACTGCCGAGGATACTGCCACACATTCACCTATGACTGCCTGTCATATTCACTCCTATTGTGAGTGCCGCTACGTCGATAATCAGAAAGCCCTTTGTGTTTTCCAAAGAAGAAAATAACTTTTTAAACATTTAAGCGAACATTTTTGCTCATTAATACTACATACACTATTTTCAGAAGCCAAAAATGTGCAATCTGCTTCAAAAATGATCTCCGTGCATTGTTTAGCTTCGGAGATGACACCTCATTACTCTTTGTTATTAACCTAGTAACAAATTATTATTTCTGACTCTAAAATTTACAATTGTGCACAGAAAGAATCAAAGAAATTCATATAATTTCAGATTTTTTGTAATTAATTTTTAGGGACTATTAACAGCTATTCAAAGTTGAGTATTCTGAAATCATCGTAAGATAATGGTTTTAGAATATTTCTCTGCTGAGATTTTCACTATAATCTATAAAAAAATTAAGATCTCTATATTTTTGAACAGATAGTAGTAAATCAATTAAAGACCTAAACCCGTAGCTAATGCAATCACAACGAGTCAAAAAAAGATTTATGTTGCGAAATATGCTGACCTCATTGATATAAGTGTACAACTTTACATACATATAATTATTTACATAATTTGTCTGCCTTAAATATGCATCTTTGAAAAACAAATCTATAATTATATAAATATATTTATATATTTGTTTTTCGAAGATGCATTTTTAAAGCAGCCAAATTATATATATATATATATATAAACTTCATGAAGAACAAGAAAAGCGAGTGACTTCTGAAAATGCAAAATCGTTGTTATTGTACCCAATTCTTAATTAACTAACTAGATCAAATTTGGTACTTCTATAGTTTCCTCCAGTGAGAAGAAAAAAATTTCCCCGTAAAATCTTGGTAAAAAATTATTCACAGAGGAAATATTTTCCGATCATGCGTTTTAAAGCCTTCAGCCCTCTTCAAGGACACGATTTCATAACGTATTTATAACTAATCCTAGTTCTGATTTTTGCTGCAATAACACATAGATAATTACTATCTTCGTAACATGCACACTTTTTTAGAACGTCTAAGATTACAAAACGTGATATAGATGATTACTCTCTGCATAATTATAATGTTTACTTACATCTGTATATTTCTAGGTTTGTATTGTTTACTTATTTGTTTGCTTTGTTTATTTTTAACCCTGAGAACTACGATTCCACTACCACGACGAATCTGAGCTTTCAAAAATGCTTCAAGAAAGACGAGGTATAGTTCAGCAGAGATGGTTACCGGCTATCATAGGAAACTGATAGTAAACATTGAATATAATAACTGCAGACCTCTACGAAATTTTATTATATTGCGTAAATTAAAAAAAACACTATTGAAAACCCGAATTTAGAAATTTTACATCTATTGTACTGAATCATAAACGTCTTGTGAGATTTTAATGCGATTGAAACTTTAGCTCACTCAAGAGTTAAAAAGTTTTGCTGCAATTCGCAGCGATTTATGCACAAGAGTGTATTAATACGAACGCTGAGGAATAAAATTTTCCATTACTTCCTAAAAGTGTTATTTTTTAATAAAACGAGCTCATTCAAACATTGATAACTACCAAGCGCCTTAGGCCTTGGACACTTCTAGATAAAGTGACACAAACAACGCCCAACGAATAGCACAGGTCTGCAAAAATTTAGAGTAAAAGCATCCTAAATATTTCTAAAAATGATAAGACATATTCCTGAACATTGTAAACAATTCTACAATATTATAGTACGGACATTTGAGACTATTCCAGAATATTCTAGAAAATTGCAGAGTGCATATTTCAGTGCGTTTCACAAAATTCTATATTCGTAAAGATTATTATAAAATATTATATTGCAAAACATTTCAGAATATCATATATGATACCAGTAATAGTCTATAAAAGTCTTCGAAAATGTACAGAGAATTCTAAAAATAGAAGAATGTTTTACAAAATTTAAAACCATTCGAGAATATTCTACAAAAATTCGAATATTTCAAAACATTTCATGATATCACAGAAAAGTACAAAATATTCCAGAATACTCTCATTTCATAATTTATAATTAAATTGTAGAATTATAGAAATGATGGATATTCCAAAAAACTTCCAGAATACGCTAAAAGATTCTATTTAGCTTTGGAATAGTCTGCCCTGCGCAGGTTAAGAATCTCCTTAACTCAACTTTTTATCGAAATTGAGAATTTTATATCGCTGAACTCGTCTCAAAAAGCTGCATCTAATAGTATTGGTGAAAACTGAAATTGTTTTTAATATTAAATGCAAAGAGATACCTCACCGATGTACGTCCTTTTCGAGAGGAGCATGTCTTTTCTTATTATTTATGAGAGTCACGCTAAAAGTCTCGCTACAACGAAGATGCAGCGAAAATTGGACGTATCTTTCATTATACATACCATCTTTTATAGCAGTACGACTTGAATATTTTTGACTTGACTCAACTTTGATTTTTATTGAAAATTATTAAAATTTGGAAATAATTTTTTCATCATTGAGTGCAGACTTGCAGAATGATTGATTTACTTAAAAATTATATACGTCTTTTTTTAAATTTGGATACAAAGCCGCGACTTGGCAAAAACAGTTTTTCTTGAATATCTCGTTCAAACTCAAATTGAGTTGAGAAGCTTTTTAACATGTAGGGCAGTATAAGGATAAAATTGTATAATAATCTGGAGTATTCTACTATATTCCAAAATATTTTAGAAAAGTCTCGAAAATTTCAGAACGTTCTGGAATATTTCAAAATATTCTAGAATATTCTAGAAAAGTAAATAATATTTGATAATTAAAATTCCGGATCGCTCTAGATATTCCAGCATATTCTCATTTTAGAATAAACCTGTAGGATTTTTGAGATAAAAGAATATTGAAGAAAATCTGACAATACTAAAATATACAGAATAATGTGCAACCTTCTACCACATTTTAAAACATAATGGAAAACTGTAGAACGTTCCAGCAATATTTTTAAATTTTCATGAAATTTTAGAGAGAGGCAATGTTCAATACAATCTCCGAAAACTCCAGTACATTCTAGATAACTGCAGAATATTCAGATAAAAAAATTCAAGAATATTCTATAATATTCCAAAATATTTTTAAAAAACTCAAAAAACAATATCAACCAATCCCGAACACCCTAGAATACTTATGCGTTCCAGGATGTTGCTAAATATTTGTTTATTTCTAAACAAATTCTGTGAAAAGTCTTAAATCTTCTGGATTTTTTAAAAGTAATGTCTAGAATTTCCGGTGAGTTTTAAATTTTGATGAAAAATACCAAATCTTCAAGAATATTTTAGAATATTTTAATATAGTCAAAAAAAAAGTAAACAGGTAAAACTTGAGTATGTTCAATAGCTATGTGGCTTCAAATATTTAAAACAGTTTCTGAAACCGAAAAAAATAAACTCATTGCTAAATATAACAAATTTTAAAAGAGAAATCTAAGCACAATGTAGAGAAAATAGTTGAATCTGTAATATTTTATTTAACATTAGTTTTTTGAAATTTTTACAATTTGATTCAATCTTCATCACTGATAGCTTATTTTGTTCTTTACAATATTATCTACAATTCTGTTTGGATGAATTTTATTTAAAATGTTGATCTCTCCACAAGATTTAAAAAGTCAGCAAAAAATCACTAATAAACGAAACAAACGTCACAGCGAACGCCTTCTCATTGTGCATAAATTCAAAATTCATGAAAATTTTCAAATCTTAATTTTACCTCACGATGTTAATTAAAGAGGAGAATGCATTCTCAGCTCCTAATTTTAACAGAAATCTCTGCTAAAACTTGAGATCCTAAAAAAATGTTGAATAATTTAATTACATAAGAAATGAAGTTTTAAGACAATTACATACGCCGTTATTAATAATTACTTTTTCTGGACAATCATTTATCCCGATGGCGAAATTTGTGACCGATACACTATGCAGGATCCTAGGCATAATTGTACGGCTCAGGGTCATTCAGTGGCCGCACCCATATTGAGCACACTGTCAACCATCCTTGTCTTTCTAGCTCCGAATTGAGTCAAGTGGTTAAGTAGGTAGTTATTTTTGGATATAATACAAGAGATTTTCAAAAAAGAAATTTAATTCAACATATTTAATTTTTCTTTAAAATGAATATTTAATTCATTAAACAAATCATTAATGTTCTTTGTTTCAGAAGCGTTTAAATAGTCATCTACATAAGAGTGGTCCAACATATGGAACTGTTTAAATTTTCACGGGCGACTGGAAATTCGTATAGCCTAAGGCCCTAAGCCTACCCTCGTGAAACGAAATACCGATGTAATACTGTTTCAAGACTAGTTTCAAACAAGGTTTAGTATTTTTCTGGTATGTAACCTTCAGTCTATACTCTATACCTGCATTACTGTTAGGGCATTGAAATAAACACCTCTCTCTCTCTCTCTCTATCTCCCTCTGAGAACCAGAAAAGATAGGTTTAAGACAGGCCTATATCTGCCTATACTGTAGTCTTAAGTTGGTACTTCTTTTCATGAGGGTAGGGCTAGGCAAAATAAAAATATTTTCTTGTTTTGTTTTAGAGTCAATTTTCAGCTCTCGACAAGCAATTGTTCCTCTTATGGAATTTAACTCGTAAAAATACGGCGCATTTTTCAACTTCAATTTTTCATAATAAGTTATGAACCAAATTATTCAATATTGGAGTCATTTGTTCTCCAAGATTTCAAGATGGATTTAATCAACTTTTTATATTTTAGAAATTTTATGTAACAATTTCACAACAAGGAGAATTATTCTACCAAAATTGCAATGATTGCAGACTTATTCCACGCTTTAGTAAAGTTTGTGTGAAGTGAAATTTTTACCGAGGGGCTATTCACTCTGAAGTCGAACGTTTCGAACGTTAGAACTTTTCGTGAAGTCTTAACAAAAAGAAAATAAAAACAAAAATTATATATTTTTTTTTAAGCAAAATGTCCGACTTCTGTTAAGTCCTTTTCAAAGCATTTTTTAGGGGCCCCGCGGCCTGACAGCTAGCAGCCACAATTTTTAACATATAACAAAATAAAAAATTTTCCGTTAATCTACATAAGAATACTCGTAACGTTGAAGTCGTTGTAGCCATAGCGAAGACAGTAAAACTATATTTGAAGTCGTAAGAATAAGAAAAAGAGTCGTCATGAAACGTAATGAGTCAGCAAAGATGAATGTAGCGTCGTGCGAAGTCAGGCGAAATCGGCGCGTCCGCGCGCGTAATTTTAAACGTGAATATACATCGATCAGCTATATTTTTATCAATCGATATTAATCGATATATCGATATTGATACATATGATCGCAGCTGGTCGCGGCGGACTACAGCGGATCACGTTAATTCATAGATCGAGTGATGTAATTTACGGAAAATAAATGTTCATAATTATTATTTCACATTCGAGGTGTGAAATAATAATCGTTATCGAGAGAAACGTGTGTGAAAAGTTGTGAATCGCATAATGTCATTTAAGATTTCTGATAAATTATTTTGTACCTAACTGAAATGAAAACAGTTTCACGTGATATAAAGGGTGAGGCTGTTTATGCTTTTTACATTCCTGGTTTTGACTTTTGTAATTGGCCGGGAATAGTATTCGTACATGATTTAGATAAATGTCCTTTGACTTAAGAAAAAAATGATAAAAAAAGGTACAGTTTTAATGCTGTAAATTTCTTTCTAGATACATATCTGAATATATGTAGAACAAGACTGTTCTATTGAATTATCATGGTTCTATATAAATTTATTTAAACATCTTGCTCAATAGTACGAAATATTCACACTGAATGGCATTAAAATTAACCTGCTGAGTTTCAACGCTGTTTATTCTTTTTCATCACGCATGCACAGAATAAGCCATACATATTACACACGTCGTGCCGATGTGCGCAATATGCCACAATGCGCACGGAAAACCGCTGCGAAGTATGGCACCGTGCATTCATGATGAAAAATAGTGTGTGCAACTCGCGTGGTATAGTTCCATATTCCGCCACGTGGTCGCTAATGTTGCGCTCGCTCCGCTCGTGCGCAAATATGGAACTATGCCCCACTCGTTACCCAATGTACTATTCTAGATATCGAAAAATGTGTTAAACGAGACCGTTATATAAAATTGTTATTGTTATTCGGTTGAGTATCTTAACAAAATTGCAAAATGAGTAAAAAATAGCAAAAAATCCATTAAATTTTATTTCTTAAACTAAAAGTCGTAAAAATTTATAACCATCATTTTCAATTATGTAAATTTCTTTTTGTATATCGAAATATGTGTTAAACAAGACTATTTTATGAAATTGTCATGGTTCTTAGTTAGTTACAAAAATTATCTAATTCGTACAAAATATAAAAAAATCCATGAAATTCCATTTCTTTCACCAAAAGTCATGAAAATGTAGACCGTTGAGTTTCGATGCTGTACATTTTTTTATACATATCTGAATACGTGTTCAGCAAGACTGTTTTATTTCTTGGTCATGGTTTTATAAAGTAGTGTCCAAATCAATCACCAAATTGACACAAAATAACAAAAAAAACCGTAAAATTTTATTTGTCACACCAAATGGCATGAAAATTCATGCCATTGAGTTTCAGTACTGTAAATTTTTTTTAGATATCTGAATATGTATTTGACAAGAGCGTTCTGTAAAATTGTTATAATTCTATAGATAAGTCTCAAAAACATTATCAAATAGGTACAAAATAACAAAAATTCATGAAATTGTATTTCATGTCCATCAAGTTAGCGAAATAAATTTTCAAAAATGCAACGTTATCCTATCAGTGATTTGACACTTTTTTGTCGTTTATTTTTTGTAAAAAACAATCCGCACTTTTTTGGTTATTAAACATTTAATGTCTTGCTAACTTTATATCAACTTGATGAGACAGCCATATGAAAAAACCTGAAAATTTTCGGCATTAAAGCAGCCAATTCTCCACTATTTAGTTCTTTGATATCGTTCTTAGTAACGTTGTAGCGTTGCTAATTTGTTTTCAAGTCATCGAGACATTTAACTTTTAATAATAAAAAAAGAACGAAAAAATTATTTTTTCACAATTAATTAGCGGCAAAAAAGCGACAACTTGCAAATAGGATATTGTTGCAATTATCTAAAGTTATTTTGCTAACTCGATGGACATCGAGATCGAGTGGTATAAAAAAAAATCGAAAAGGACATCACGCTGCAGTGTACAGTACGCGCCGAGTCAAACAGAGTCATGAAGTCAGGACAAAGTCAGAACGGAGTCGGCAGTCATCGCTTGAATTCGTCGAAGTTAACAACTAACGAATTCAAAAACTAGAGTTAAATGAGGTCACCAAAGTACGATTGAAGTCACATGACATTGCAAAAATAACGTTACATTGACTTCAGCGGACTTCGGAGTGAATAGCCCCTCGAATTTTACTCAGAACAAATCTGGAAAAGAACAACTGAAATGGTCAAATATTAACAATAAAAAAAGGGTTTGAAAAACGGGGAAAAATTGATAATTTTACTTTAAGTTTGCCCGTAGGCTAACAGGTGAAGCCTTTATGGCGAGTACAATAAACCGTGCCCAGTCGAATTTTGTTAGTGACTCGAAATATAAACTGACCCTAACGGTAGTGGCAAAACAATAAGACGTCAAGCCTCAAGTAATAAGTGGCCTCCAGAGGGATCGGAGGTGATTCCAGGCGGACTCACAGTTTTATTACTTTAACATTACTTTGACAAGAATCTTAAAAACATTCTCGAAGACTGAAAAATAACTCTACAGCAAAACCAAAAACACAGGCATATTTTTATTTTGGCTAGGTTATACGTATTTTCAGTCGCCCATGACAATTTGAACAGTCGCTTAATTTGGACCACTAAATGCACATACATAGTTGATTTTGGCAAGTTCGGCATTGTTGTCAACTTCGTATAAGAAATATGATTACTGATCATTTTGACATATTTTCTCGCTGGTAATTGGACATTAATGAATTAATTTTGCCGGCCTGCAACAAAGAATTTATTTTCCTTTCTCTTGAAACTGTTTCTCATAGTGTTTCTGTTTAATGTTTTATCATCAAAAGGTTCATGTTTATGTTCACCCATTTTTTACATTCTCATTCTAATGAGAAGGTATTGGTTTTATGTAAAATTTGACATAGTCAGTTTTCATCAAATCTCCACGTTTTGAGACCCCCCGAGCTAGAAAAAACGATTTTTAAGAAGGTGTGTGTCTGTCTGTAGTCTGTCTGTCTGCCTGTCTGTCTGTAGCCACGATAACTTTCGAAAAAATGATCAGATTTGATTGAGCTTTGGCACACTTTTTCATGGCCGAAAAATAGATAACGAGTTCGTTAACCAGCTATTTTGGATGAAAACCCAAAAACTGAGCACAGTTTGAAAATTTTTGAGACCACTTTTTTTGAAGATTTGAAAATTCTATGTACGGTTATTAGTAGTACGCCAAATGGCGAACAAAATATTCTTATGACTTTTCGTGATAAAAAAAAATTACTAGAGTTATAGCATTTTCAAAATTCCAAAAAACAAACGAAAATGAACATTTTAAGCCGAAAAACGCACGATATGAAAAAAAGTCAAGAGGAGAAAAACGTTGATTCCTGAACACCCTATAATATTTTCATAACAACTTTTTGAATTTTTTGAAAAATAAAAAATTCAAATTTTGATCGCACAAAAAATTAATGAAAAATCAAAAAAGCCATTTTGCTGTAAAACTATGCAAGATACCAGAAAAGATTATCTTACCAAAATTGTGCACCTAAAAAAGATCTACAAATTTCTTATTATTCATTTTTTGATATGACGCGTAGTTTTTGTTTTATTCGTAAAAAACAGCATTGAAAATAGAAAAATCAAATTTTCAGACGAATATTACCAGCTACGAAAAAATGACCGAAACAAAATTTGTTCATCCAAGGAAGAGGTACAAATTTATTGTGACTCATGTTTCGATAGGATGCGTGTTTTTTTTTTATTCGTGAAAATAACATTGACAGTAAAAAAATCAAATTTTTGAAAAAACAATGCAAGGTACGAAAACATATAAATGAACAAAAATTGTGCATTCAAAAAAGACTTACACACCCGTAATCAATTTTTGTGGTAAGAATATATTCAAAATGAAAAAATTAACTTTTTTGATGAACGGCAGAAGCTAAAATAAAATGTTAACTAATAAAATTTGTCGCCTGAATTATATCATTACTTTTCATTTGAAATCAAATACAAATTTAGTAATTTGTATATGAAGAACATATAATACGAAGCACAAAGTGCGCGCTCAGTGTATTTACCAAATCGCACGCCATAAGTGCGCTCAAACTTTTTTGTTTCTATCATACGGTTCAAATGATTTTCAAATCAAATATCGAGCGCGAAGCGCGAGTGTCTGGATGAGAATGTGTTCCTTAAGGTCGATAGAACCATGAGTAAATAAAGTTCCTTTTCAGTCTAAAATAAAAATAAATTTAACAATCACTTAATATGTAGAGATTTTGATAATTTTATAATATTTGCAAAAAAACTTTTTCTTTTCATCGAAGTCGAACACGAAGTTCAAAAATCTAGAGGAGCCTAGCGTAAAGCGCGATGCAAATACGCCCGAGCGCGTAGCGCGAGGTGAATACATAATCGAGCGCGAAGCGCGAGATAAATATATGATCGAGCGCGAAGCGCGAGATCCAACAGTCGCGCGCCCCAGGCGCGCTCAAACTTGCGAGCCAAGCGAGCCGCGCGCCATGAGAATGTGCCCGCGAAGCGGGCAGATTTTTTTTAAATTGGATCAGGCCTTGGACTACGCCTCGGACTTTTTTTCCATTTCACTCGACTCTCAGGTAACAGGTACAAAGAACCGCAGTCAAAGTAACAGTCTACACTCTAAAACCGCTTTTCACGTCTTTGGGTTCTTTTCCATTTCATTCCACTCTCAGGCAACAAGTACAAAGTAAACGCGGGCCTGATACTGATGCTAGGGACACTTTTTATATCCCGATATTGGTTCAAAATTTAATTTTTTTATGTAATTAAATTATTTGAATCTTTGTTACTATCGCAGGCTTCAACAGAGCTTTCTATCACAATTAGGAACTGAAATTTCACTCTCGTCTATAATTACCTCTGTTGCGACGAAATTACTAACATTTTCATGGTACCTTTAAAAAAAATGTCAAGGCGGTTAAGCAATCTTTTTTCAAATGTTTGTACTTATTTTTTGAAGAAATTCAAAAAGTGAAAGTTCGCTGTCCTTAAATTCATGCTGTTGACCGTGTTTTTCTACATATAGTAGGTAGACAGCTACTTAAATATTATGTAATTAAAAAAAAAAATTTAGAAATAAAAAACAGCTTATAACTGAAGGGTTTAATTTTTGGTAACTTTATAAACTGTACTCGTACAAATCTTGAAAGAATTCGATCAATATCAATACCGCTATTCTCAGAATATTTGAAAAATCGCAAATTAACATTTTTTTTATCGTATTTTACAAACTATATACCTAATTTTTAGAAATTTGGATGGATTTTTAATTTTAGTTTATCTAGAAGAAAATTTCATTTTTATGGCCCTCAAAAAACAAAAATTATTTTTTAGATCTTTGGAAATTATCTTAAAACTTTGTTCAGCCACAGAAAACTTTCTCACACTCAAAATTTAACTGAAAACAATTGAGAAGTTGTCAGCAATTAAAATGATCAAACCATGAATTAAATTAAAAAAGGTCTTGCCATTTTAATTGCTAAAGTCTTCTCAATTTCTTGTAGGTACTTTTTGGGTATGAGAAAGTTTCTAGAATCTCAAGAAAGTTTTAGGATAATTTCCAGAGCTTTTAAATTTAATTTTAGTTTTATAAGGTGCATACAAACGAGACTTTATCCTAGATACACTGAAGTTAAAAATCCATCAAAATTTCGAAAAATTAGGCATATTATGTAGATTACACAAAAATTAACATTTACGATTTTTCCAAAACTCTTAAAATTACGATTTTTTTCAACTTATCTTGACATAGAAAAATCTAAACATATTGATCAACTTTTTTGTCAATTTTACACATGTTACAAGAGAACTAAAATAAAACTTTTCCATGCTAATCTGTTTTATATTTCTAAGATTACTTCTTTTCGGCCTATTCTAGTAATTATTTAATTAAAAATGTGCTTCATCCAATTTTAACTGCGTTTTTAGAAGAACCTATAAAATAAAATTGCGAATAATACTTCAAAGAACAAAATCTCAAATAATTAATCGAAGGCCTTGAACAAAAGGGTTCCAACTTGGTTTTTGACAACTTTACACGATTGGGCTATTAAAAAATAAATATTTCGTTTATTAAAAAATTTAAAAAAAGCAACTTTCTGAAATCTGTTTCCGAAAAAAATAACTGGAAGCTGACAAATTATAACATCCTGAACGCCATCTTTTAAAAACGGTTTTTATTGGCCCAAAAAGTCTCCAACTTCGAAATACATAAAACATAGTAAAACGGTTTGTTAGAAACAAATTGGAAGTTGTTTTGTTGAAAATATATTAATAACTAAGACATTAAAAAAATTTAATCAATAAAATAAAAAAATTAATGAAATCAAATGATACTAATAATGTGTGTGTGTGTGTGTGTGTGTGACAGTTTAACAATATTATTTGATGCATCCAGAGATTTCAAACTAAAAAAAATAAATAAAAAAGAATATCAAATCCTTGAAAAAACACTGATGAGTTAAAATAATAATTTTTGGACACATATTTTAGAGAATTTACATATTCACTGAAATTCCTAAAGATTACAGTTCAAAAAAATTATGTCATTAGCTTAAAGGCTTTAAAGCTTCAAACTAAACAAAAAATTCTTCCAAATAATTAAAAAAAATGCACTAATAAACTAAAATCATAATCTATGGACTCTTGTATACAGGTATACAATCATGGATACTATCAAAGATTACCGATGAAACAAATTCTTTATTCCAGAGCAAAAAGAAAATGAAAACGGTGTCATATTCTTGAAAAAACGTACTATAACGAACAGCAATAATAATTACCATATTTTAAGAAATGCATTAATTAATATTTCTTAGGATTACATGAAAAAAAAAATTATTTTATTAGCCCAGAGGTACAAAATTACGAAAACTACAACCAAAATTTTAAATCCATTTTTTCTAGTTCAAACCAGCTCCCCGATGTCGCGGGAGCAGCTCTTTGTTTTTGTTATAAATTTATAATCTGATTATTGAGTGTTTTGTCTCCTGGACATTTTCGGTTTGTGAGTTAGGCTGTTATGGTTTTGACATCATTCAACTAAGATATTAACGAAAGATTGAAGGCTGGAAAAATTACCCGTGCTTTATAATAAATAATTTAATTTTCTGATGAAACCTTTTAACTTAAAAGTATGGTATGAAATCTTTGAAATCTCATCAGGACATGGAATCTTTGTGCACTGAAAGGATAGTGTGACTTAAACTCGATTTTCTCATATCTGGACGCGTTAATCAATTCGAACTCAAAGCTAAGCGTCATGTTCTTGTTTCCATGTTTTATAATATTTAAATATGGCAATGTTGTGTTAAATGAAACCTGTTATTCCCGAACATTTCCGAAATGCAAATTTTTGAGACAATATTTTACACATTTAAAATTCGAATCTAAGATTAAGATTAATATTACGCGTAAAGGTCATTTCAAGCCATCTTATGGTGCCATTATCTCATTTTCGACCAAAAAGTATGACACAACCCTCCTATTCTGTGTCCGCGTAATGTTAAATAAACAATTACAGATTGCAAAATTTTTTCTGAGTGATACATATAATTCACTTTCAAAATTCGTTATTTTAAAATTCCATTATTCGCTGATAGTGAACCTTGTCATTCGGTTCTAAAATTCACTGGAACTATATATATATAACTATAAATATAAATCTTACCAGCCCAATTTTTGCGTGCCTTGTTAATTCAAGTAGCTTCATTGCTTAAAATTTACTTTCAGGAAATTAAATAAACTATAAGTTATTGTAAATTGTTTTTTTGGAAGATGATAGTGATACATATTGCAAGCTTCCCAATAGTCACGGGAATATACAAGCCTATGTGCTCTTTCTTTCAGCGACATTTATTCCCAGTCTTCGCAGAGGTCTTCATTGACAATAATGAAAATCATTAGTTTATTAATAAAAAGTAAATTCTGGGTAAAATTCGATTGAAAAACACTGTATGTGCTTTTGAAGCGCACCACACGAAAGGATGGCTTAAAGAAGGTGGACGCGCGTGTTTGCATAAATACGCGTTATCGTAAAGAATAACGCGAATATCACAGTTCAATAGAGAAGCCTTCGCGACTTCAAGTAGGAGTGAAGGAGAAAAATGTCAAAGCAGTAGGAATGTAGAGCGACGACATAACAAGGTTGCTAAAATCTTTCTAGAATCCCAAAACAATAAAGTTAAGTGGTAATGTCAACCATCATTAGGTTGGTCAGGAAAAGTAGATTCAATTTATAATAGTAAGAAATTTTGTGTAAAATTTGTTGCGTCCTTCAAAAAATTCCAGTAGAGCTGTCCACAGCTTTATTAATTTTTTTTATCTTGAAAGTTTACATAAACATTGTGAACCCATTGGTGTCTTTCAAAATTGAAAACAAACTATCCACAGCTTATAATGCGCCACCCTGTACAACGAAATTCCCGTGGCTGAACAGCCGTTTTAATTTAATAAAACCTAACTTCATTATTGTGGAATGGTGCCGTCATTCATGCACAAAATCCTATGAAGAGCGAAGAGATCGAAAGAATTACATGCATTAAAAAAAAAGTAGAAATAGCAGGAAACTGAAAAAAAATAGTACATGGATTGTAGTTCACTGACGAAAAGGAAAGAAAAAGCTTCTTTTAAAACTGGTAACTTCATGGCGGTTGGGCAATCTTGTATTAAAATTTATAACTCTGCGTTGCCGTTCACTAAAGAATTTCAGATGCAAAGAGCTCTAAACCGAGAAAATATATCAAGACTAATAATTAGCCTTTGGGCAATATTTCTTAGTTTTGATTAAGAGTCTTATCAATGTAAGCGAATGCGAACGAAACCTTTTTTTTATAAAACTCAAACATATTATATTGAACTCTAAATAGAATGAAGTTCCCTAGTGACGAGCTATTGTAATAATTGATTCACCCATCAAGCTCTTCAAATAACAAGAAACAAACGTTTTATAATTGTGAAATATCTTTTGCGCCCTTTCACACAAAAAAATAACAGCAATTCTCGAAAGCTTTAAATATACTGTTTTCAAGTAAAAGTGCAATGGACTTGTATAGAGAACTCTGAAATCTGAACAGAAATCTTAAAAAATATATATTATATTTTACTTTAAAAATTTAAAAAAAGAAGTGTCTTTTAGTAGTCACAAGGCCTCTCTTTTGGTCTTTCTAGTATACTTGACTATTATTTATATTAGTAGCATTATTTTGTAGCTATCCGAAAGTCTCGATGACGATCGGATTGAAAGCGGTCCTCGTAACAATAATAATTAGGTACTAAAAATCCCTGAATGTATTTTCTCCGTACGGTTTTTATTGCTTGTGGCACACGTGAACGAATCTTCGCTTTTCTTAACAGCACAGCAATGTTGTTTGAGGTTCGATTTATACGAAATTCCAAGCGTAACTTTTGTAGTTTCCCCTGAACTTTTTCCTTTCTCTCTCTCTCATATACTTTTTCTACTCTTTTTCCTTTATTCAAAGGCACGATTCGGTGGTTTTTGTACTAAAAAAATAATTAAGACATTTCACTTTTGAATCATTGGAATCGAAAAACAAATTATTATAATCGTTTAATAAAGTTAATTTCTCTTTGTACAAATATACAAACAAAAAATCTAATTTATTTTGCGAGGGCTGTTTTCCTCATTTGGTGTCTTGAAGCTATCTCAAAATCCGACTAAGACAGCAGAAGCGACTTGAACTACTACAGACATCTTCCTGCCCTTTGAGAAATCAATTTATCACCGAATCGTGCCATAGAGGCTTGATATAGTGGATAAGTCAAATCCAACGACAGCTTCAATAGCGGATTAACAATCATTCTAACTCATCGATAGCCAGCGGCTTCGAGCATTTCAACAAAAAGCTTGTTCATCGGCACTTTGCCAGTTCGATAGACACTAGACCAAAATCTTCTGACGATACCATCGGCTTGTCTGAGGCCCGGCATAACTAGGAACATATTTTGCGTCACACGCAAAGCATGGGCAGGTCGCACTGCAGCTACACAATCCGATAAGGAATTGAGGATACTGTCTCGGAAACGGTAAAGTGCCTGGGGCTCATCCAATCTTGCATCACTATTCGCCAGGATCAAGGCTTTCAAGATGTAATACTCCTCTCGTGCCAATCCTAGTCTTTGAACCCTTTCGACAATCTGTATACACTGAAAAAAAAGTAAAACATTAATTTCAGCCAGTGTAAAGAAACATAGATGTAAATGGTAACTTTCTCACAAGATTCTAGTAAATTTGTACAAGTAAAACGAGAAAGTAAAGCTAAGTTTTCTCTTTCTGTCGATATTTTTTGCGTAATGTGTAAAGACGACATGACACATATCAATATAATCTCATCCTTTTGTTTCCCCTCGGATCAAAATGAACTTATGTTAGATCACCATTGTACAGTCAAATTAGGATTTCTGCTGGAACAAATTAGAGGCAAAGGAGATCTTTGACCTAAAATGTTTGGATGGACGTTCTTAGCTGATTTCTTAATCAATTGTTTGTTATTATCAAAACACGTGAAATCGTAACATTTTCTCAACACGTTTCCTTAGATTTTTACTTTCGATTAAGATATAAGTAAAAAGTTAAAGGACATTGTACTAAGAGCATACCATAAGCTTTAAAATTAGCCCTTAGCGAATATTCTACGATAAATACGTTTACGAAATATGAATTTGTTAATTAACATTGTGCGTTTTTCAGGGATGACAAAGCGATGATGAATCTTCATTGTTGCAAAAATCTTTGAACTATCCACTTTGAGAATCCAATAGCAAAAAACCGACCGCAAATTTTGTTTTCAACAATGAAAATTCATAATCGCTTTGTGCTCACTGAAAAATGCACAATGTTAATTACAAAATTCACATCTCGTAAACTATTTATCGTAAAATATTCGCTAAAGGCTCATTTTAAAGCTTATGTTATGCTCTAAAATGCTTAAAATTTTTACTTATCCCTTCATCGAAAGTAATAATCCAAGCAAACGTGTTGAGGAAATGTTGCGATTTCACGTTTTTTGTTAATAACAAACAATTGATTAAGAAATCAGCCTTGAACTTTTCAGTGCTTCAAAAGGACATCCATTCCAACATTTTAAGATAAAGATCTCCGTGCCTCTCATTTGTTGCAGCAAATGGCCTTTTTTCGGCAAATTTGACGGGGGGGGGGATTTGACGTCGGGGGATTGGCTCGTCCGTTTTTGGCTCGTGCAGGACTCTGGGGCTGTTTCTTAATTTTAGATAAAATAGTTTTGAAGAGTTAATTTTAGGCTTTGTAAGAGTGATTTGTAATTTCTTTTCGTTTGTGTTATTTAAGAGAAAAAATAATTGAATATGGAAAGCACGAAAATATTCATTCAAATTGGAATCATGTCGCATTGAAGTTGACAGGTGTTCTGAAATAAGGAAACGTCAGGACAAACTATAAATGCAAATTCATAAAGAAGAAAGACGAAAGAAGACGATCGTCAAAACCCCTTTCTTAATTTTCTTTGTTTCTCTTTATTTTGGTAAATCTTTGAATAAAAGTTTAAGATATTCACTTAAGCTTGTTAAAATCTTTTTTTTAATTTATCAGAAAACTTTATTACTTAGAAATTTGTAATAATTATTCGATTTTTAAAAATATAGTTATATTCGCAATTTATTTATGACTTAATATGAGTCTACTGAGTGAATATATTTTAATCCGCTCAATTTTTATTTAATATTTTTCATTGGAAAAATTAAATAAATAAAATAAATTATGTTATAGGGGGGGGATCGTACTATTTTTAATTCAAAATGGAATTTGGATTACACACTTTGTTATTTTATCCTTTCGTCTTCTCCTACGTTTATTCTTATGGAATAAAATAAATACCAACATTTTACAGAAACAGGCTTTTGAGATTGAAAGCAAAGAATTTTCATGTTTCAAACGACCACCCCCCACTTGAGAGGGCCAGCAGACGAGTTCTCGGTGAGTTTAACCATGGAGAATAGACATAAGGAGCCCAAAGTCCTGTACATTGACTTCACCAAAAACGAGCATTTTTCTGTCGGATGTACAATAAAGCATCGAAATGATAGATCTTCTTGAGCGCGGCGCTAGTGTTGTACGCGTAACGATGGCCGCCGTCATGGTCCGTGTAAATATAACTCATCTCTGATATAACCTGTGATATAACCCTAAACAAAAATACAAAATTCCTAAATGGCTAAAACAATTTGTTGAGGCATTTAAAGAATATTGGAATGTAAAAACTGTTATATTCAAGTGGAAGTCCGATATCAGTTCTGTGATGTGTATGCGTACAAGATTGAAAACTGATCAGTTATATACTTATTGTTTTCCACGTTTTTGCAATAAATCTGAAGTACCTACCACGTCCATTGCAGGATCACTTCAATTACATAGAATCACCGATATTTCGAGATAAGTAAAATAAATTTTCTGCCTTTTAATAATAATTTATACATTTCTATGAAAATCACATTGGTAAATAATGTAAGATGTCAACATATACGGCGGCCATTTTTATACGTGCAACACTAGCGCCATAACTCGGGCAGTATTGTTACCCTTTTTATACGACAAAAATGTGCTTATTTTCGGTTACATTACTTTGGTCTCCTTATGTCTATTCTCCATAAGTTTAACAGGAGAAAACAGTTGAATTTTCACTATCGACAAATGAAATATAAATTCCACAGCTATTCGATTAATTTTTGCGCGATTATTTTAAAATCAGGTTTCCGTATATGTACAACCTAATTTATGAATTATGAATTCATGAACATTATCGAGAAGCTATCGTAGGTTCATTGAAATTCATGAAAGGCTAAGTGGAAAATTATAAAACTTGTAAAATTTGGAAACATATTAAATATATTGAAACGCATCAATTTTGGGAACATTTTCGGGAACTTTTGAAAGATATACACATTTTCTCACATATTTCCAACCTGCTGATGGCTGGTTCCCTTGTCAGTGTATAACACCAACCATGACTCTCTCGGTTACAGTTCTGTCCCTACACTCTCTCTCCACTGACCGAAGTTTAGTGGGACTGACGTTATAACTAGAATCTCTACACTAATAAGACTAGCTACCTAATTTGGACATGATTTCGGCTCGCAAAATTCATTTCTCGCATAAAGGTGGTAGTTGGGCGTAAACTTTAAAGAATGAATAATAAAAACAACAGAGAATACAGGTAGTTTTATATCCCAAATTAAAACAAAAGTTTTCTTCATAGAAACAATGTAACTTTTTTCTAACTTTCTAAGTCCCTATTGATTAATCAAGAATGGTTATTAGGGCGAAGTGAAAATGATCAAATTAGTCAAATAGTTTGAGCTGAGCGAAAAAAATGTGTAGGTTGGCATCCGAAAAAAGAAAAAAAGATTTTGAAATCGGTTAATATCTTCTGTTCTCTTTTTTGATTTGAAAATTCCAAAAAATTTCCCGATTACTTCGAAAATTATGGCGAAGTTTTTGCTAGTGAATAATAATAAAAAATTATGAATTAAAAAAAAATTTTTGCTTAATTTATAATTTTTTGAAAATGGCCAAAAAACATGTTTTTTTTTGGATTGAGTCCTATGCACACATTTTGAAAAAAGTTGAATATCTCGAACCATACATTTCTTCAGCTTGAATAAAAGAAACATGCTATTATTATTTTTTTTTTAGAAAACAATTTTTTAGTCATATTTCAAGCGTTTAAAGGTGGTCAAATCTACGTTTTTTGACGACTTGCTAAGACTAAAATTTTGTTGAAAAAAAAAATAATAGCATGTTTCTTTAATTTAAGCTGAAAATGTTCAAGTTCGACGTATTCAACTTTTTTAAGAATGTGTGCATAGGACTCAATCCAAAAAAGATGTTGTTTGGTCATTTTCAAAAAATTCTAAATTGAGCAAGAAATTTTTTTTAATTTATAATTTTTTATTATTATTTACTGACAAAAACTGTTCATAGAAAAAATTCGCCATTATTTTCGAAGGAATAGGGAAATTTTTTGGAATTTTCAAATCAAAAAAGAGAACAGAAGATATTAACCGATTTCATTTTTTTTTTTACTTTTTTCGGATGATAGCCACAAATTTTTTTTTGCTCAGCTCAAACGATTCCACTAATTTGATCATTTTCACTCCGCCCTAATGGTTATTGAAAGTTCGTCAATAGATACTGCTATATTCCCAAAATCAAAAAATCCTCTTATAAAGAAGATAAATAATTTTATTGAAAATTTAAAAACGATATTGGTCGGTTACGGTAGGTCATGCAATGTTCTTCAATTGGACAATCGATGCATCTCGGAGACGCGAAAATCCTATGCGTTACTGTTGTATTCCCAATATTAAAAATGTTTTCCTTATATCAACAAGAAAGACAATATATTTCTTAAATTTATAAATCGGCATTAACAGATCATAAGAGGTCATGGAAGGCACATCAATAGATCATTCGACGTGTCTCGAAGACGCGAACAAACATGTCGGATACAGTACATCGATTTTTACCGATCTCTTATGATTTACGCGATATTTATTGATAATAATAACATTCACAATAAGTCATCTTTGGAACGTTCCAAAGGGGCGGACATCTTACACGTGCCGGGAATGTGCCGTGCTATTAGGAAGATCATGAAAGTTTCAACAGTAGGTCGATCGATGCGTCTCAAAGATGCGAACAATTATACTAGATATCGTATTGTTGTATTTTGAATATCAAAACACTTTTTCTCATATAAACAAGGTAACTTTTTTTTGAAATCTCTATACTAAAAAAAAAAGCGGACATTTTTTAAAATTGTATTTTCCAGCTCCTGGGGTCGAATTAAGTCTAAATATGTCAAAAAAGTAGATTTGAAAATTTAGGTCATTACAAACATCCCTCTATGAGAAAGCAATATAAAAACCTTACAGCAATAGGATATACTGGGATATCCCATTCGATCCCATGTATCTCTCAGGTTGACCCAGGGATAGCCCGTCGGATATCCCGCAAGGCGGAAATTGGGATATCTCCAGGATATCCATGGGACGTTTCTGGGATACTAAAATGTCCCAAGTAGGATATAGAAAAAAATTTTATATCCTACTTGGGACATTTGAATATCCCAGAAACGTCCCATGGATATCCTGGATATCCTAGTGATATCCCTGGAACAACCTTGGAGATAAATGGGATCGAATGCGATATCCCAGTATGTCCTATTGCTGTGAGGGCAAACATGCAGAGTTTAAGCAATTTTTGAAAGTTTGTGATACTTTTTTTGGAAAATTATTTGAATTCGTTTTCCAATGATATCCCGGAGCAATCTATTGCAATTTCATGAAAAATGTGGTTGTTATAAACAAATGGCAAAAATAAATTCGCCGTTTGTGAAATTCTTGAAAGTTTGAGGTACTTTTTTGGAAATTTGTTTTAATTGGTTCGCCAGTGATATTTTTCAGCAGTACATTGCACACAAGTTTGAAATGACCTACATTGCGAATTTGTATATAACAATCACATTTTTCAAAAAATGTCAACGTACTGCTCCGGAATCTCACTTTGGAATGAACGTTGATGAATCTATTTTGAACTACACAAGAATCTTCGTACGTATAAAATGAACAATTTTTGAGTTTTCACCTAAAATAGTAACTTCGAATGTAGGGCATTAAAAAAATTCACAAATCAAAATTATATTTCCAAACTACCTCATTCCGGCTCATTAATAACAATTACATAACAAAGGAAAAAAGAGAGAGAGAAAAGGAAAGAGTCAAGCAAAACCAACCTCTCACTCTTGCCTTATTTTTTCTCCGTGTTTTTTTATACCACTAGGGACTAACATGTTTCGAAGCCTTAGGCCTGCTCATCAGGGCTTATTTACAGCAAAGCTACAGGTATCAATAATAGAACTTACGTATCTCTGCTAAAAATTTCGGAATCCGCAATTGGTCCGAACTTATCCGAAAAAAATTCGATTCAAGAATTTTCTCCCAAACATATCAGGTTTAATCCGAAAATTGTACGAAAATATTCAGCAAGTAAAATTTATTAGCCGCTAGAATTAAAGTCCAAATCAAAGTCGTCCGGTTGAAACCGGAATCTGTCTGGACAAAATACGGTATCCAGAACAAGTTCGAATCAATCTGAAATTAGTCCGGCAGGAAAATTTATTATCTACTAGAATTAAAGTGCTAATGGAAAGAAATCTGGTTGAATAGAAAAAAATTGCTTTGTTCCTTCTCCATAGTCTTGATCATACGTTATGATTATTATGTTTTATAGATTATCTGAAATTATAGAGGAAATCAAGACGAATTCAGAGACCTATATTTCAAATCACTTATCTCTAATATTTTTCAAGATATTCTCTATTAAAGCTTTAAAGCCTTTTCGGGAGCATTAAATATACTCCGATTTGGCTAAAATTTATACAGTAATATTTTTGCATGATTTGAAACCGAAATATTAAGGAGAGCTTGAACTTTTTAAAAGTTGGTCTTTTATGAACCACCCTCATATACATACATACATACTTGTCACCTTAGTGGAAAATGTAAATTCCTCTGGTAGCTTCTATGCCTTTGAGAAACATTCCTAATTGCAAAGTGTATAGCTAAGATTAGCCGGATTAGTCGCATTCATCAGACCTCAAAAATTTCAAACAATATTTAGAATCCCAGAAAAAAAAAGAATTGATACGGATTGGGGCGAATTAACATTTTTGTAATTCGCGTGAATCCCGTTTTCTGATTCGTTCAAACGCATTAAGACGCATTTAGATGAATTGATACAGCGCAAATTGACTGCGTGTGAATTCATATGAATGCGTGGTCAAGGTCAATCAGAAAAATTAATAAAAAGTGCATGCGTCGAGACTTGAAACAGCGATCCCTCGTGTATCAGTCCAAAGTACCCGCCACTGAGCTACGAGACAATTTACTAAACATTTACAATAAATTCTATATGCTCCTCACGTTGGTTTTCCTATTACGGATTAAATTGTATAAATCAACACTTGCTGAAATTCGCCGTGACGCATTGGGGCGAATTCAAGTCCAGTAAAATCCCGGCCCACGGTCAATTTAATGAATAAAATAAAAATTGGCTAAAGCTTGGTGCAACGCAACGT